>JAJUBA010000479.1:0-81623 GCA_029620275.1 Acrossocheilus wenchowensis | reverse complement strand
TGTATGGTCTACTGACTAGCCTTCAGTGGGCGTGACAGACAGCACACAATATTATATATTATTACAATACAGTTATGTATATAGCCTACTATATATATATATATTACATTTTATATTATCATCTCACACATGGATCGGCATTTTCTATAATGTATTTCTATAATAAAAATACATATCTGATATGACTTAATATATAATTAGCATCAAACAAACAATATAATTCTTATTCTCAAGGATTAAAAATTAAACGGAAATAAAATAAAAATGATTGCAAAACCATCAATTAGGTGGCGATATGCACTAAGCATAAGGCCTACATGACCTTTGAACAGAAGAAGAAGAAAGAAGCAGCATGGTGCACTTATTCTTAGCGTCCGTTTCCATAGTGACTCGTTGATTCGTCGCTCTGTTGAGAATGTCTTGAGTTTTAACCAGGAACATACTCTGAGTTGAATGAACTTACTCCCGGACGCGTTTTTGGAACCACATACCTCGAGTAAGCAAGGTTTGGGGTTAATCAACCGAAAGTTCAAGGTTTATCTGATGGTAAGTTAACCGTGATTTCTGGAATACACCCCTGCCCTACGTTTTTTATTTTTCGATAATACAATGAAAAAATGTAGCGCAGGGCAGGTCAATATACGTAAAAAGAAGAAAAAAAATATCTGTTGCTACTTCTGTTTGTTTATTTTTTTTAACCTTAAAATCTTTAAATATATATTTTTATATATATTCAGATATGTATTGTTTAATATCCATTAGTTACCCTAATACAGAAATCCATAAGAAATGTGAGAAATGTTTTAGACTACCTTGAACAACAGTTTGAGTAGATTTTTTATGGATGAATGAGACCCTTTCCTTTGATTACAGTGTTGTTATTGAACCATAAAATGCAAAACTTGTACCTTAATTGATTATTAATACCTTAATTGAGATTTAACTGTGATTTTCTGTTGTTACAATCAGTTTGACTGGTAAGATCCTTAGAGGGGAAGTTTTGCACATATTACATAGGAATGGAAAGATAGTCTCAGTGAAGGTTGTTGTGAATGAACACAGACAGATGTTAGTTAGAGGATCAGAGAAGGACACCTTTCCTCCGTCACAGTCCAGCTGAACTCTCACACGCTGCAGCTTCTCTTTAGCTGTAATGTGAGTCGAGGGTTGCTTTGGGGATAGTGAGCTGTATTCACAGTTTATGTACAGCACACACCAGACATTAGTGTTAAAGAAAACCAATCCCTTCCTTTGGTTTGATGCTGTGGTTATTCCAACACTCCAGTATGTATTGTCTCCAACCTCCACATCCCAGCAGTGTGCTCTTGAGTTAAAGCCCTCAGAACCCAGAACACATGGATACTTGTCAAACCTCTCCAGATTACCAGGAAGATATTGACGTACATCACTGAGCGACACACTGGTCAGATCAGCAGAGAGTGTGAGGCAACGAGCTGCTGTGTTTGGATCCAGAGTCAACGGAGCTGCAAAGAGAATAAAATCAGACTAGACGAAAATATGATGGTATTAGAAAAGTAAACCTAAAACATAAACATAGACCATGAGGAATAGACTGTGTTTTTTAGGCATCATGGATTTGCTGTATGATCTGATGATCTTATGAAATACAGTTCAAATTCACTTCAACTCCACAGAACTTCAAGTGATTATTGGAAGTATTTATATCACGTATGTTAATCTGTGTTTGTTTATATCTGAAGTATTTAATCTTTTGTACTGAAGTCAGATCTGCTGCAGACTCACTGTGTTTGAGGGTCTCCTGCATCTTCTTCCAGACTCTGAACCGCAGGTTGCTCAAGTAATGTGGGACATGAATCAAAGCTCCAGAACTCATCTGTGGATCCGGCTGTGAGATCTGGACTCTGGAAGAACATTCAGGATCAGAACTGCAGAGGATTTGAGTTCAGATCCACTGAGAGAAGAAACACCAGCAGCTCAACTTACCTTTCCATCGTGATGCTAAAGTCCTGGAAAATATAGAGTTTGAAAGACATTTAATATCTTTTCAAATGCACATAACAGTTAAATGTCTCATTGTAAATTAGTTTCTATACATTTTAAGAGTTTGATCATTGGTTGGGTAACTGGTAAGTTGTTTTGTGCACAAACAGTGAAGTTAAATTCAGTTGTCACCTTCAGAAAGCAGACGTCGCTGGCATTCATCATCTCCTCCGTGTCTTTGATTGTGTGTGAAAGAGCTGAGATGTGTCTGTTCATCTCCTCCAGCTTCTCCTTCATCATCTGCTGCTTCTGCTCCTCTTCCTCTCTCAGTGCAGTGATTGTAGCTTCTTCTTCATCTCTGAGAAACTGATGAAGCTTCTCAAACTCCTCTTTAATCTGACGCTCTGTGTGCTCAGTTTGAGACTGAAATCACATCACATTCACTTCAGTCAGCTCTGCTTTAACACTCACTCCACTGACCATCACATCTCTTTACTTCATATCCTCACCTTGATGTGTTTCACTGTTTTATCACACTCTGCTTTCATTTTCTTTGTATGTTTGAACTTGTTTTGTAAAGATGTCAGTGCTGTATTCAGCTCCTCCTACAAGTTAAGAGGAAAATCTGTTAAACTTAAGTAGCTAAGAGCTTTAATATATGTTTGGAAGTGTTCATAGCTATTGTAAATTGTATAATGTATGATAATTCTCATGAAGTAGTCCCATTTGTGCCTGAAATTTGCAGGACATTTATTTTTAAATTATTTAACTTGTCACGGATAAACATATACAACTATTACAAGAAAAGCACTGAGCTTAGCATATGAAATGAAAGACATTTTCTGATCATACCTTATGCGATGAAAGCACTTCTGTGATGGGTCTGAATGTGTGATTGACATGTTTCTCTGAGTCTCTGCACACTAAACACACCGGCTGTTTGTCCTCCAGACAGAAGAGTTTGAGTTTCTCACTGTGTAAACTGCACATCTCCTCAGATCCTGATGAACACCTCTCATTTCTCTCCTTTATCAGTGAATCACACAAGTTTTTTAACGCTAGATTACGTGGAGGATCTGCTCTTGAGGATCTTCTTCTGCAGACGGGACACTCCTGAGTTTTCTTGATTCTCCAGAACTGTTGAAGACACTCTTTACAAAAACTGTGACTACAGGACAGAAGAACAGGATCCTTGAAGATTTCACAGCACACGGGACAAGAAAGCTCTTCCACAGATTTTGAGTCCATTTCCTCTTCTTCTGCAACGACTTACAATTTACTTTCACTTTCTGAACATTGCTTTAAAAAGTAAATAACAATTACAATCAAAATCAAACCTATTCTGTCCAATACACTTCTCCAAAATCCTCATTTATAGTGTCCTCCTCTGATCTCCACAACACTGACTCTCTTTAGCTTTCAGTAGGATATGGCAGAAATCAGAAGACTAGTCACTTCCTGGTGAAGTTTAAAGGTAAAGGGTGGAGCTTCTGAACAGAGACTGAATGTAGTTTAAGTTTATTTGTGCTTTCACCGGACTCAATAAACTGAGAATCAAACTACCCTGCTGAACAAAAACCCCCAATAGAAACCTTTACAGAATTTGTACCTGTTTTACTGGTTATAATGGTAATTGGATTGGTTTTAATGGATACTGTAATGGTGTCTGTTGGTCTCTTCCGGTAATTAGTCGCCTTCGGTTGGTGTCTAATAAATCCTAATGGAATATGTCCCAAAAACACACTACAGCGAACCATTTTTTGATGGTTAAAAGTTGATGGTTTGTAATGTTTGTAATGGTAATTGTAGTGGAAACCATTAGAATTTCTGTGATGATTTCTATGTTTTTTTTTTAGCATATGAATATATTTTTTAATAGCAGGAAAGGGAAATACCCTGTCAGCACAATAATTAAACAACAACAACAACAACTATCTAGTTTCATGTTTCTAATATATATATACCTTATACATAAATAGCACATATACCTATGTACATAAAGAGTGGTGCATCAAACAAATTCGTAAGGGAAAAATGCTAATAAACTCCATCGTGGATTCTAAGTAATCAAGGGCTTAAAGACTACACTTGTCTTTCCATTGACTTCCATTTGGAGCAGAAATGCAAACTCGTGTAAATAGCTACATTCTGATACAATATGAAGTTCAAGTTTGATGAACTCAGACCCAATGAATTAAAAGAACGTGCCACAGGAAAGTGGAGCAGATTGAATGTTTTTACATTTGAAGTTAGTGAGAAAAGGGCATAAAAAACTAACTGGAACGCAGCCCAGAAACCTCCAAGCAGTTGTGCTTATTTTGTATATAACAACAGGTTTTCTTTATTAATTATCATCCACAAAAATCTTGGATATTATGCAAACATTGAAAACACCAGATGCTCAAGCAGAAATGGAGACAATTCTAGTTTTTACAGTGTTTTTATGCGTGTACTGATTTTTTGGGGTCTCTCGTGTGTCAGATCTGGCAGATGATGTTTGGAGGCCGATATCTCATTTTGTTGATGGGGCTGTTTTCTATCTACACCGGAGCCATTTACAACGAGTGTTTCAGCCGGGGCCTCAACACCTTCTCCTCAGGATGGCACCCCCCCCCCCCCCCCACACCCATTAACTAATAACTAATTCTTTATCTCCCTCAGATTTGGGGTCTGGCCAATAATCATCTGACGTTCCTCAACAGCTATAAGATGAAGATGTATGTCATTATTGGAGTCATCCATATGACCTTTGGTGTGTGTTTATCCTTTTTCAACTACATGTAAGTATGTTTTTCTTTGCTGTTCTTGAGGATTTCTTCATTCTTTCTGCAAATCGGTCTTTTTTGTTTTTGTTTCTTGAGGTGTACTTAGATCAGACACTGTTTTAATTTAGAAATAAAAGGCCTGATTTTCTTGATTTTACCCTGATTTTAGTCCTCTGACACTTAACACTCTGAATTATCACAGTTTCTTACATTTTGTGGCATTACTGTTGGGTCCATATCTGAATCAAACAAATACTGCTCTAGTGAGACAATCGCATGGTTGAAAATAAACATTAGGATCCTTTGGAAGGTAATGTTATTTTTAGTCTATTGATCGTGTTGGTGTTATTTACCTGTCCATTTAAAGCATGAGTGGGCCGGGATAAAGAAGCGATGATGAAGAAGTACGTCTTATATTTGTATTTAAACTCTTGTATCTCAAAAGATCAACGTGAAATTTGATTTCTCAATTCATGACTCTTTTAAAAGTAAATATTTATGTGCAGAGTTCAAAATGACTTTTTGCCACGTGCTAAGGGCAGGTGAACTGAGAACATTTACTGGCCATAAATATTGTTTTCTTAAAGGAACACTCCACTTTTTTTGGAAATAGGCTCATTCTCCAACTCCCTCAGAGTTAATAAGTTGAGTTTTACCGTTTTTGAATCCATTCAGCTGATCTCTGGATCTGGCGATAGCACTTTTAGCATAGCTTAGCATAGATCATTGAATTCGATTAGACCAGTAGCATCGCGTTCAAAAATGACCAAAGAGTTTCGATAGTTTTCCTATTTAAAACTCGACTCTTCTGTAGTTATATCGTGTACTAAGACCGGCGGAAAATGAAAAATTGCGATTTTCTAGTCCGATTTGGCTAGGAACTGTACTCTCATTCCGGCGTAATAATCAAGGAACTTTGCTGCCGTAACATGGCCGCAGCAGGTGCAGTGATATTACGCAGCGCCTGAAAGTAGTCCCCAGCTATATTATAACTAGTTACCTAGCTGGAGACTACTTTCAGGCGCTGCGTAATATCACTGCGCCTGCTGCGGCCATGTTACGGCAGCAAAGTTTCTTGGTTATTACGCCGGAATGAGAGTACAGTTCCTAGCCAAATCGGACTCATTTTCCGCCGGTCTTAGTACACGATATAACTACAGAAGAGTCGAGTTTTAAATAGGAAAACTATCGAAACTCTTTGGTCATTTTTTCCAAAAAAAGTGGAGTGTTCCTTTAACAAGTACGGTTGACTTTACTATAATTTATTTTAAAAATGTAAACCTTTTATGGTATTTTCTATTTTCAGAATTTTTTATTTTTCTAAAATGTTGCAAACAAGACTCGCAGCATAAACCATTGTTTAGTTTCATGGGTCTAGTTACACAAACAAACAGCGTACAATGTGCTTACTAGCAATTAGCAACTGCTCCGAGGTGTCTGTTGAATTTTTGTGTGAAATGTGACAGATAAGGAGGCGATGACTCACTGAAATAGTTCTCTTACTCACACTGCTGTCCTGTCGTTTTGTGGTTTTCTTTTGATATATATTTTCGTTATAAAGTGCATTCTGATTTTTAACATGTCCAGCAGCCGCCGTCATTGGGCATGAATACAGTGCGATGCATTCCACACAAAACAGAGTATTTGCACAATCAACAACGCCATCAATTTGCATTGTCACGTCATTCCAGTCCTGAAGTTTTCTACTTAAAAAAAAGCATAAAAAAATCATTTCATTCCCATTTGAAACATGTATCATTTAAGCCCAGTATGTATCCATTTTCTTGCTCTTCTCCTCCTGCTGTGCAGACACTTCAGAGATATCAGCAGTGTGTTTCTGGTGCTGTGTTTCATGCTGTGTCTGTTTGGATACCTGATCTTCATGGTCATCTATAAGTGGGTGGTGTACGGCCCCATGACCTCCGACATCGCTCCCAGCATCCTCATCCACTTTATAGACATGTTCCTGTTTACTGAGAATAAGGACAACAAACCTCTCTATACGGGACAGGTGTGTACCTGTTATGATGTCATCTTTGTGTTAGCGTTAAAAAGCAGACATTTGACTTCCATAATAACTATTAAAATGTCTAAACTATTACTGTCTAAAATGGCCTGTGTTTAAGGGGCGGGTCCTTTAAGGCTCCTCAGTAATCAGCCACTGTTGTTATGATTGGCTAACGTCACTGCAAAGGAAACACTATCAACACCCCTCACTGTTTCTTTGTGAACTCTCCATGACACTGTGCCTCAATTGACCTCTCGGTAAGCCCCTCCCCTCGAACACAGACTAGCCAATAGCCGTCGAGTATCAGTTGCACGGGGAGCAGAACTTCGACATCTTTAGGTTTCAGCGCCATAGAGAAACCCTGGAAGATCTGAAGCTTGCATGCTGTTAACAAAATCATTGTTGAAACATTTGCAGTTAGCTTACTGTACGAATAAAAACTCTATAACAAAATTATAAACAATGAATAACTGTGCAAGGCCAAAGTATATGCGTATACAAAGCATAAATCTTTCTTCAGATTTCAGAATGAGCACTTTGTGATTTGTTATATATATGTTGAGGTCGTGTCCGTCTGATGTTTATCATGTTCAGCTGATGTTCGCTACTGTAATGTGTATATGAACGTAACTTTTTAATAAGCAGGGGAAATTCACGACATTTTTTAATAATAACCGTTTACATGCCTAGGGAGTTTGCATTGTACGAGAATAATTTTTGTGCGCAAAAGAAAATCGTGGCTGTACGCTTGCTGTCTATGAAGGGTCAGAGAGCTCTCGGATTTCATCAAATATCTTAACTTGTGCTCCGAAGATGAACGAAGGTCTTTACGGATTTTGAACGACATGAGGGCGAGTAATTAATGACAGAATTGTCATTTTTGGGTGAACTGTCCCTTTAAGCTCGTGGACTGTGTCAGAAAGTGAACGCATCTACACTGTATCCAGTTTAGACAAGATAGCTTCAGTGATTGTAATTTCTATTTACTTTTGACACGACGCTTACATTCAGTGTGATCAAGTGTCAGCCGTCAAGCGACTTAACGCCAGTGGGCGGAGCCTATGGTGAGAAGATTACTATTGGTCGATGTCTTACACCGTGTCCTAACTACACGCGACGCGACAAGATTCCAGCGACAAGCAAATTGGGTGTCCACACCAGACGCGACGCGACAGAATCAATCAAATATCACAGCCAATCAGAAGCGTGTGTGGGCGGGCTCTCTCTGGAAGCGCACTGCTCTTGCAATGAAATGGATACGTTTGTAATCTAATTAATACATTTTAAAGCTTTTTAACATCATTAAATATACTTACTGAGTGACTGATAACATTTTTGTTATGGAATACACTCGTTGGTTCGCAGTGAGTTCACAGTTTTAACGGTCATCTTTGATTTAATTTATTTTTCAAGATCTGAGGTAAACTATCTGTTGTTGCTTTCAGCATGGCTATAGGGTCACGCAATATGATATTTAAACTCATTAGACACGTTTAACTTTGAATAAAGCATATAATCACCTGAGATTATCTACTGTCATATAGTTTGTATGTTGTTGTTCCAGCCGCGACGTCGTGGAAATAGAAACCGTTTCTAAATTAGAAATTTCGCGTGTCGCAATCGCGGCTAGTTAGGACAAAAACTCTGATTATGAACTCTGAAAAACTCTAACATGGAAAAGATACCTTTTATCGCGTGTCGCATCGCGTGTAGTTAGGACACGGTGTTACTCTGGAGGCGGTGTTTATGCAAATGTTTGTGCCCGAGTGATGTCATCTTGCACCTCAGATCCAAACGAGCCATTTTTGGAGCTTGATTAAATAAATGCTTTGTTTATAATGAGGAGGGCGTTTTAAGCTATGAAATTGCAGGATGTTTTAATGGTACAAAGACCTCTTATATGCCAAAAGATCAAGGCAAATTTGATTTCTCATGTCATGACCCCTTTAATCAGACTCGTTCGGCCTCGTTGTGTCTGTAGACGATCGTGCAGAAGGTGCTGGTGATTGTGGCTGTGCTGTCTGTTCCTGTGCTGCTGCTGGGGAAGCCAATACAAGAATACATCACACACAAGAGGAAGACAACTCCGCTTTCTGTGAGCAACCCTTCTGAATTCATCTACTTCAGTGTTTGGGAATGGACCCGCATACAGTTTTCTGTTTGTGTAACTATGCTCTCATCTTCTGTAGGGAGACAGACGTCCTTTGCTAGCAGAAAACGGCTCTATAAATGCTCACCAGGGAAGGTGGATGCAAGAGGAGGAGGAGGAGGAGAAGAAGAGGTAATTCTATTAACTAACTAATAGCTACGACTTTTGCCTCAATAAACTCCTCTATTTGCTACTTATTAATGGTTTTGGGTCAGATTAAGGGATTTAAAAATTTTCATGCAAAATAAAGCATTAATATGTGCTTTATAAGTACTAATAAATAGACAATATGCCTGCTAAGCTACTAGTTAATAATAGTGAGAATTGGTCCCTAAACTAAAGTGTTACCATTCATTTTTATATACTGGTTTCTTACATTGTAAGTCACACTTAACTGTTACATTCATAAATAGAGTCAACTTGTGTGTTTTTTCTTCTCCACAATGTGATTTTGACCTGGTGCAACTTATTGTATTTTCCAGAAGTTACAATAAACTTGAACTTAATGTTTTGAAGCTTCACATTTAAAAAGGGCACAAATCATTTTATCAATTCTTTCCTTGGGAATCAAACCCATGACCTTGCCATTGCTAGCATGCTGTACTATTCCAGGTCTTCTGAAGTCGTATGGTAGCTCTGTGTCACAAACATTACATGAGGAGGAGTACATGATGACAGTATTTAGGTGAACTGTTTCTTGGATTTGCTATTTTTATGATATCTTCTTCTTTCCATCTTCCGTTGTCTGTAAGGAGTTTGATGCAGCGAACGTGTTCATGCATCAGGCCATTCACACCATCGAGTATTGTCTGGGCTGCATCTCTAACACAGCCTCGTACCTGCGGCTCTGGGCCCTCAGCCTGGCTCACGCTCGTAAGTGCTCTCGTGTGTTTCACTGCTGCTGTCGTTACTGAGGAGGAGCATCTGGTCACGCTGTGTGTGTTTTTCAGAGTTATCTGAGGTGCTGTGGTTAATGGTGATGAGGATCTCCTTCCAGCAGCTCAGTTATGTGGGCTCCGTCATCATGGTGTTTATATTTGCTGCCTTCGCTGTGCTGACCGTATCTATCCTGCTCGTCATGGAAGGCCTGTCCGCTTTCCTACACGCACTTCGACTTCACTGGTGAGAGAAACATGTGCTCAACATCCCGCCGAGTCTTAAACTAGGCTGCAATCTTACCTGTTTATTTATGTATGACTGACAAATATTCATCTTATTAGGTTTATTAGTTTACGTAAAAACTGTAATAAAATGTAAAGTAAAATTGTTTTTACTGATGCATGGAAATTTCGGCCTGTCAAAAAATGTAATGAATTAATTGCGTTCATATGTGGCCCCAAAACACATTTTTGGACACTTGAGGCACGTGAACAGATCTGAACTTTACATTACAGCTGTAGTTCATCACATTAACAAATAAACTCGTTTCACACACTTTAACAACCAGGAAGTGTCTAAGACATTTGGTCTTCATTTAAAAGCTAAATAATATATTTTAAAAACTTCATTTTGTGAAATGTTTGATTCCAATGAATACTTGTGCTATATTTAAAATAAATGCCCTCTGTTTTGATATTTTGTTAGAAAATTCAAAGAAATTTATACTTTTTAAAAAATTATTTTAATTAAATCGTGACTCAAGTGTCCAAATGCGTTTTTGGGCCACTGTATACACACAAATTTGATGAAAATTCCCCAAATTAAGTAATGCAATAGTGTGATGTTTTTGAAATATCTTTTTTTTTTCTTTTTTTTTTTTTAATTATTCCACAACTCTTTACTGTGGTTAAAAAAAAGAATTAAAAAAAAGAATCATGGAACAGTTTATTGAAACTTTACAGAAAATAAAAAAATAAAAAAATAAAAAATAAATAAAATAAATATATATATATATATATATATAAGATGATGAAATTCTGATGATCTTGTAAACCAATGAGATCTTTATAACACTGAAGCAGACTACTTACATAAATGCATATAAATATTAGTTAATAGTGATAACTTATCACTGTATATCACAATAATGTCTTATAAATTTGTGTACCACGACCTGAACGTGGACGTTTTTACTGATGCCTTTTTTCTTGATAAAGTATAAACTATAAATCAGACGACAGAAGGCATGCATTAGATTGTGTACAGCATGTTTTTCAGCAATATTTTGATGATTATAGGCCTTAAATATTTGCTCATCAAACATGATACAGTAGGCTTTATATGGTTATTTGGATTCAGTACACTGTACTTTATGATCAGATTTCTGACTTCTCTCTCTTTCTGTCTCAGGGTGGAGTTTCAGAATAAATTCTACAGTGGAACAGGCTACAAACTCACTCCGTTTGCCTTCACATCAGAAATCGGAGCTTTCTCTCTGAAGTGACCCATGAACCTCCTCTAGCAGTCATGGGACAGAGAAGAATAACGGAATTATTTTGCTGGGGAACAAAGTGCATTTTAAAATGTATCATGGATTTATTTTAGCTTGAATGCCGCAGGACCTGAAAAATCAAACATGAAAGATGTTTTAGCGCCCTATTATGCATCCACATCCATATCTTTGACACTATGCTACATTATCTTTGAAACTATATCTGAGAACATGGCACACGTCTGATGTTGAGTCTTTTAGTTGAATGAACATGATTTTTAATTGAAGTCTTGAGTCCACATAAAATAAAGTTCTTTTAACTAATGCTCCATAATCAGGTTTATCATGATGACAGACCTCTAATTATGGTTTAATGCTGCACGTACAAACCGTTTGTACAATTGTGAAATAATTTGCAAAGAACTGCAAGAATATGTAGACTTTAAATGAAATAAAGTACATTTAGAATATTTTCTCACAATGACCTCCCAACATAAAATTAAAATCAGTTTTAAAATGAGTTTGCTAATTTTCAGCTTGTCAATCAATAGCTTGAAATGTTTTGATTTACAGCATTTTTCAAAGGGAATAATCTTCCGTCCATGTCTTCTTTTATTGATGCTTTTCTATTATCACAATGAAACGTTGTTTTAATTATGGAGCTGATGTCAAGCCTCACAGTTGTACTTGATGATCAGTAAAGACCAAAGCCTTTCAATACTGAAAAAAAAAAATGTTTGTGTTTGATGTATTATTCACTGCGGATTACAAAAATATCATATTTTACACAGAAGAGTGAGCAATTGTGCACATTATTTTTATTTTATTTATTTATTTATTTTTATTGTATAACAAGAACAGTAACATAACATCCATATGTAGAGGATCACAGTGTATTCTATTATCAATTACATTCACAATAGCATCAAAGGAACCAACAGAAAGAAAGAAGGAAAAAAATTACAAAAATTATACAGGGGATAACAAGAAATTTCCAAAAGAAAAGGATTAAAAAATTCTATACACACTTTTTGCTTTTTTATTTCTTAGATCTTTTAAGGCTTCAATGTAATGCTTAAGTTCAATTTTTGGTTTATTATTAGTCCATTTTTGTTTGTGTATATGGTATTTCCCATACATAATTATTAAATAATTACCAAAACTATATCTTTACCAGAGAGTCAAATCTTTAATTTTGTTAATTTAAATATTAGATAATCAATATCAATCCAAAACATTTGGGTAGATATACATTCATAAAATAAGTGTTTTTAAAAATTTTGCGACCAAATTTGTGAATTTGCAATCAAATGAATGACTTTATAAGTAACTTCTTTAACTTTATTGGTGAGACAGTGTTTATGAGGGTAACTCCAGACCTCTTTCCATTCAATCTGATTATAATGAATTCCAAGAAGGCATGCATTATGGGAATCAGTTACCTGCGCTGACCTGCACCAACAATGTTAGATTTTGATATTGTTGGTACCCAAAGCACACTGATGCACAATTCAGCAATATTAATTAATATAGGGAATGTTTAGATCTATATGAGTTTGATTAGTAAAGTTGCGTAGATGTAGAAATACTGGCTGTGTCTGAAAGCTAGCTGTATTATCAGGTAATGATTTTGCACACAAACGTAGCTCACATGATTTCAGACAAACAGCGTAAAGGCAAAATAAAGGTTTAATGATCTACAACAAAATAGATCTTTGGTGATAACTAAGCAAATACTTCATTACTACAATATCGATTTCTCACTTGAAATGACATCAAAAGTGTAAAACAAATGTCAAACATGTACATTGACACACAACTGATCTATTCATGCTGCATTGTATGCTGGGAACCTTTATAGTACATATGCACTGCATAAACAATATGATGCTGTTTGTTTACAAGAAATTTCTGAGAGTGGAGTTTGATAAAAGAGAAGTCCCACTGTGAAATTAATGCAATTATTAATATACTGTCATTTCATACAGTGTAGGATTGTGGGATATCAAAGGCAGTGAAGGATACATCAATGCTGCCTTAAAAAAGAAATCGATCAGATGAAGGTGTCACAGTAGACAGGATGTGACACAATCGCTGGACTCGGACATGCCTTGTTACCTTCCTGCCTTTATATGTTACTTCTTTTAGTTACTTAGTTGCTACTTCTGTTTGTTCTTTTTTTTACCTTAAAAAGTTTAAAAATATAATTTCATATATATTCAGATATGTATTGTTTAATATCCATTAGTTACCCTAATACAGAATATTCATAATAAATGTGAAAAATGTTTTAGAGTAGCTTGAACAACAGTTTGAGTAGATTTTTTTTTCAATGAATGAGACCCTTTTCCTTTCATTACAGTGTTGTTATTGAACCATAAAATGCAAAACAATGAAAATAACAAATTCTTGTACCCTAAATAAAGCAGTAACTAAATCAGCATACTATCATCTCAAAAACATTGCAAGAATTAGATGTTTTGTTTCCAGTCAAGACTTGGAGAAACTTGTTCATGCCTTTATCACCAGCAGGGTGGATTACTGTAATGGTCTCCTTCCAAAGAAGACCATTAGACAGCTGCAGCTCATCCAGAACGCTGCTGCCAGGATTCTGACTAGAACCAGAACATCTGAGCATATCACACCAGTCCTCAGGTCCTTACACTGGCTTCCAGTTACATTTAGGATTGATTTTAAAGTACTTTTACTCGTTTATAAATCTCTAAATGGCCTAGGACCTAAATACATTGGAGATATGCTCACTGAATATAAACCTAACAGACCACTCAGATCATTAGGATCGAGTCAGTTAGAAATACCAAGGGTTCACACAAAACAAGGGGAGTCCACTTTTAACTATTATGCCACCCGCAGTTGGAACCAGCTTCCAGATGAGATCAGATGTGCTAAAACATTAGCCACATTTAAATCCAGACTCAAAACTCATCTATTTAGCTGTGCATTTGTTGAATGAGCGCTGTGCTACGTCCGAACTGATTGCACTATATATAATCTGTTTCAATTCTTAAATGTTTTAAATTCTTTTAAAATCAATTTTTAAATCACTTTGTTTTTATTGTTGTGATTATTATTATTTTAATTTCTTCTTATTATTTTTAATGACTATTTCACTTCCTTTTATGTAAAGCACTTTGAATTACCACTGTGTATGAAATGTGCTATATAAATAAACTTGCCTTGCCTTACCTTAATTGATCTAAAAGAGTGAGAATGAGATTTAACTGTGATTTTCTGTTGTTACATGTAGTTTAACTGGTAAGATCCTCAGAGGGGAAGTTGTGCAGCGATTACATAGGAATGGAAAGACAGTCTCAGTGAAGGTTGTTGTGAATGAACACAGACAGATGTTAGTTAGAGGATCAGAGAAGGACACCTTTCCTCGTCACAGTCCAGCTGAACTCTCACACGCTGCAGCTTCTCTTTAACTGTGAAGAGAGTCAAGGGTTGATCTGGGGATTGTGAGCTGTATTCACTGTCATGTACCACACATGCCAGATATTAGTGTTAAAGAAAACCCCTCCCTTCCTTTGGTTTGATGCTGTGGTTATTCCAAGAATCCAGCATGTATTGTCTCTAACCTCCACATCCCAGCAGTGTGCTCCTGAGTTAAAGCCCTCAGAACCCAGAACACATGGATACTTGTCAAACCTCTCCAGATTACCAGGAAGATATTGACGTACATCACTGAGCGACACACTGGTCAGATCAGCAGAGAGTGTGAGGCAAGGATGTGCTGTGTTTGGATCTAGAGTCAATGGAGCTGCAAAGAGAATTAAATCAGACTAGAGGATAAAATATGATGATATTAGAAATAATAGACTGTGCTTTAGTCATCATGAATTTGCTGTATGATCTTATGATCTTATGAAATAGCCTATAGTTCAAATTCTCTTCAACTTCATAGTACTTAAAGTGATTATTAGATGTATTTTTTTAATCAAATGTTGGTCTGTTTGTCTTTGTTTAACTATTTTGTCTTTTGTACTGGTGTCTACAGGGGTCAGATTTATTAGAGACTCACTGTGTTTGAGAGTCTCCTGCATCTTCTTCCAGACTCTGAACCGCAGGTTGCTCAAGTAATGTGGGACATGAATCAAAGCTCCAGAACTCATCTGTGGATCCGGCTGTGAGATCTGGACTCTGGAAGAACATTCAGGATCAGAACTGCAGAGGATTTGAGTTCAGATCCACTGAGAGAAGAAACACCTGCAGCTCAACTTACCTTTCCATCGTGATGCTAAACTCCTGGAAATATAGAGTTTGAAAGACATTTAATATCTTATCAAATGCTCATAACAGTTAATTGTCTCATTGTTAATGAGTTTCTATACATTTTAAGAGTTTGATCATTGGTTGGGTAACTGGTAAGTTGTTTTGTGCACAAACAGTGAAGTTAAATTCAGTTGTCACCTTCAGAAAGCAGCGTCGCTGGCTTTCATCATCTCCTCCGTGTCTTTGATTGTGTGTGAAAGAGCTGAGATGTGTCTGTTCATCTCCTCCAGCTTCTCCTTCATCATCTGCTGCTTCTGCTCCTCTTCCTCTCTCAGTGCAGTGATTGTAGCTTCTTCTTCATCTCTGAGAAACTGATGAAGCTTCTCAAACTCCTCTTTAATCTGACGCTCTGTGTGCTCAGCTTGAACTGAAATCACATCACATTCACTTCAGTCAGCTCTGCTTTAACACTCACTCCACTGACCCATAACTCTTTACTTCATATCCTCACCTTGATGTGTTGAACTGTTTTATCACACTTAGCTTTAATTTCTTCTGCATGTTTGAACTTGTTTTGTAAAGATGTCAGTGCTGTATTCAGCTCCTCCTACAAGTTAAGATGAAAATCTGTTAAATTTAAGTAGCCAAGAGCTTTAGTATATGTTTGGAAGTTTTCATAGCTATTGTAAATTGTATAACGTATGAAAATTCTCATGAAGTAGTCCCATTTGTGCCTGAAATTTGCAGCACATTTATTTTTAAATTATTTAACTTGTCACGGATAAACATATACAACTATTACAAGAAAAGCACTGAGCTTAGCATATGAAATGAAAGACATTTTCTGATCATACCTTATGCGATGAAAGCACTTCTCTGATGGGTCTGAATGTGTGATTGACATGTTTCTCTGAGTCTCTGCACACTAAACACACCGGCTGTTTGTCCTCCAGACAGAAGAGTTTGAGTTTCTCACTGTAAACTGCACATCTCCTCAGATCCTGATGAACACCTCTCATTTCTCTCCTTTATCAGTGAATCACACAAGTTTTTTAACGCTAGATTACGTGGAGGCTGGTCTTTTGAGGATCTTCTTCTGCAGACGGGACACTCCTGAGTTTTCTTGATTCTCCAGAACTGTTGAAGACACTCTTTACAAAAACTGTGACTACAGGACAGAAGAACAGGATCCTTGAAGATTTCACAGCACACGGGACAAGAAAGCTCTTCCACAGATTTTGAGTCCATTTCCTCTTCTTCTGAAACAATCTACTATTTACTTTCACTTTCTGAACATTGCTTTAAAAAGTAAATAACAATTACAATCAAAATCAAACCTATTCTGTTCAATACACTTCTCCAAAATCCTCATTTATAGTGTCCTCCTCTGATCTCCAAAACACTCTTTAACTTTCAGTATGATATGGCAGAAATCATAAGACTAGTCACTTCCTGGTAGGGTGACGTTTAAAGGTAAAGAAGGGTGGAGTTTCTGATGTTTTTTGAGTTTCTGAACAGAGACTGAATGTAGTTTCTTTATTTGTGCTTTCATCCACCGGACTCAATAAACTGAGAATCAAACTACCCTGCTGAAAAAAAAACAAAAAAAAAAACAATAGAAACCTTTACAGAATCTGTAATGTTTTTACTGGTTATAATGACAATTGTATTGGTCTTAATGGATACTCTAATGGTGTCTGTTGGTCTCTACTGGTTATTAGTCGCCTTTGCTTGGTGTCTTTATAAAACCACTAAATCCTAATGGAATATGCCCAAAAACACACTAAAGTGAACAATTTTTTAATGGTTTTAATGGTTAAAAGTTGATGGTTTGTAATGGTAAATGTAAAGTGAAAGTATGACGTGACATGTGGCCAAGTATGGTTACCCATACTCGGAATTTGTGCTCTGCATTTAACCCATCCAAAGTGCACACACACAGCAGTGAAGACACACACAACATGAACACACACCCAGAGCAGTGGGCAGCCATTTATGTTTTGGCACCCGGGGAGCAGTTGGGTGTTCGGTGCCTTGCTCAAGGGCACCTCAGTCATGGTATTGAAGTGGAGAGAGCGCTGGACATTCACTCCCCCCACCTACAATTTCTGCCGGCCTGAGACTCTCTAACCATTAGGCCACAACTTCCCATTAGTGGAAACCATTAGAATTTCTGTGATGATTTCTATTGTTTTTTCAGCAAGTCAATGTATTCGTTTAATAGCAGGAAAGGGAAATACCCTGTCAGCACAATAATTAAACAACAACTACAACTATCTAGTTTTATGTTTCTAATATGTATACCTTATACATAAATAACACACCTATGTACATAAAGAGTGGTGCATCAAACAAATTCGTAAGGGAAAAAATGCTAATAAACTCGTGGATTCTAAGTGATCAAGGGCTTAAGGGTCGGTGTCACTACACTTGTCTTTCCGCTACAATACGAAGTTAAAGTTTGGTGAACTCTGACCCACGGGTTTGTATCACGTGAAACCATGTGATCAATAGAAGATCGATTCATCATGGCACAAATTAAAAGAACATACTGTGACGGGAGGAGCCAACGACAGACACAGTGGGTGTGGCGTCAGGCCTCGGAGAGGCTTTTATTAAACAAAATCAATAAAATAAAGTGTCCAGGGGGAAGAAGTGTCCAAAGAAACGGGGGGATCTGGTGTCCTCGTTGTGCTGCGGGGCTCGTGAAGGAGGGCAGTGTTCCAGAAGGGAAGGGTCCAGGCAAGGGGCGGAGTCCGGTGGCCGCACGCGCTCCCGCTCTGGTCCGGTTTCGAGGGGCGGCGGCTTCTCTTGAGCGGCGGCTCTTCCTCTTCTTTCTCGGCCTTTTGGCGGGACTTGAACGGCCCGGCATCCTGGCCCGTCGGCCGTAATACGGATGCGGCTCGCACGCTGACTCTGGGGGTTCCGTGGCTCAGATCCTCGGCGGCGCGATGTCCCTCAACGCACCCTTCCTGGACCCACGAGGACACCAGCGTGCATGCACGGGGGAAGAGACCGGTCTCTCGAGGAGAGGCGCACTCGGCATTTAACGGCGGCGGTGATGAGGCTTCATTCAGTCCAGCTGTGCCTCATCACACGCCGCCAGCCCACGTTGATCCCACGCCCCTCCTCTCATCCACCCACTCCCGTCGGGAGCCTGGTGAAGGGCGGCGAATAAGGGACGGGGTGGTGATGATAATGAGGGGGAGGGCCATCGATCCGTCACAATACATTTCTGCCACGACCCCCAGCTCCACTCTGAACCTCCCCGGCAGCAGCAGCTTGATGGGCTCCCTCCCAATTACGACAGCGCCTAGCTATATGACCTGGCTGTCCGCACCGTATACAGATAGGTTGACCTTCTGAATCAAACCGATATCGCCGCGGCTGGGTGCTAGGGCCACTGGGTGCAGCCTGCCAAACTGGGTTAGATAACCGTTGCAAAATTGCATCTAACTGTACTTGTTGCTTGCGCAGAGTTTCTTTTAATTCACTTATTTCTTTACTGGATTCTACTGTTACAGCACTTGAGTTTACCCCTAATTCACAGGCATCAATATGGGTATCACAAGAGTAGGCTCTAGTCCGTGGAAGGCTAGGACGCTCCCCGTCATCTGACCACCGCAGAGCTTCACTGCGAACGTTGATAAAAGACATACTAGGTTGTGATATTATGAGACGTTTTAACTCTCGGCGAAGCATATTATCGCGGACATACTCAGCGAAATGATCACGGATTACAACATCAGAATCAGGAATTCCCCCTGGGTTCTTACGCTCAATTACCTCCATTAAAGACATTACAGCATGAGAGAATTCACGTAAGGATTCCCCATCACGCTGGCGTCGTTGAAAAATTGTTTCTGAGCTTCAATATAAGATTGAGGGCAACCAAAGGTTTCAAGCAAAATAGCCAGGATTCGATCAGGATTATTTCTATCTGCAGTGGGACGAAATCGGATCTCTGACTTAGCCTCCCCATCAAGATGGTCATACAAAAACAATGCCTGCTCAGTAGAGGTCATATGTTTAGAATTTAAGCATCTACGGGCTTCTTCTACCCACTCCTCAACCCCCAAACATCCAGTACTATTATTCCCTGAAAACCTCGGGCATTTCCGCTCTCTTGGGATAATGACATACCTCGGATTTACTAAACTTTCTTGATGACTGCTGCTTACCCCTCCCTGTCCTGCCACAGCATTTGGTTGTGCTGCTGCTTCCTGTTGAAGCCTGGTATTAACAGCTTGCAGCTGCTGGAGCTGCTCGGTCAGAGCCCTAATCTGATCTTCTGGACCTACAGACATGACCAAAAGAAATAAATAAATAAAAACAACAATAATAATGATAATAACAATGATAAACACAAAAAGAAAAAAACAATTGTCTTGATGTTAAAGTCCAGCTTGTCTTCTGATGCTGCTTCTCCAATCCTCCTTGCCAGCCACTGTTTTTCCTTCACCCTAATAAACCGAACTCTAACTGCCCACCAGTTATACAAATAAACGCCAAAAAAATTTATATATGAATATGAGTAAGGGGACGACACCACCAGCAACCACCCAAACGCACCCTGCCGACTACGCCAAATGTGGCCACCAGGGCTCTGCTACACGCCCTCTGTACTACTACTCAAGTAGATCAAAGATCCATGATTATAAATAGTTAGTTAAAAAGAAATACCTGGTTTCATGCAAGCCACCCTAATTAAAGGACGCAGATGGAAGCTGGTGTGTCAAAAATATACATTTCTTTATTTCACAATAATCCAATAATACAAGATTTTAAAAAGAGACAACTGTAATACTTCATGAAACTTCCATCAATCAAAACACCAAATGGTCAAGAGTATATACGGAGTTTCCCTTCCGAGACGTGTCAGAATTTTAAAGCACACCACACGTCACTCGTAATAAATAAGTTAAGAAGAATACACAGGTAAGATAACCCAGTTAAATATAATACACGTGATTCACAGCAATATACCGCCTTCACTCCACACGCACACCACTGCAAGCGTTTGTCTCTACGGGAAACTACACGCTACCCAATAAGTATTTAAATTAACAGAACATACATCAGGTTATCAGAGGGATAACAAACAAAACAAAAATACAATGTAAAACAAAAAACTCTCCCTCTCCTCACATGCCCCACGGGCGTTCGGTAGACACGACGTTGTAAGTTACGGTAGGCAGTTTGTATCTCAAAATGGCTAGGAAAAACAGTGACTGGACTCGTTTCCTGAATAGCAAACAAATGTTTGCACAATGTGTCCACGCCACAATCTCACACTGCGTTACTGTGACAGAAAATAGGATGTGTCCGCACCACAATCTCAAACTGCGTTACTGAAGCAGTTTGCCCAAAACAACCGGTTTATCCACTGGCCAATCTCCAGCCTCAAACACCGACAACAGCGCTGGTTTAAACCGGCGATCCTGATGCTTTCATTCCCCACGCTGTACCGACATGCTACACTGAAATGCTAGCTTGGCTTGGCGCTCTGTGACTACGTCACACTAAATAACCAGGTGAGCAATGAAGCGCTCGGAGGTGGCATCTACTGGGTCCTAATGTCCTACCGCTTACACATGGCAACAATACCCTTCGGGGTAGAAGATTAGATTAGATTAGATTAGATTCAACTTTATTGTCATTACACAAGTACAGGTACAGGGAAACGAAATGCAGTTTAGGTCTAACCAGAAGTGCAATAGCAGCAAGTGCAGTATATACAATGGTTGAATAAGTGCAGGACAAGGATATGTACTGAATATAGTATAAATATATATAGAAAGATGGTTATTAATATAAACAGAATTTACAGGTGAATATGTATAGTGAATAAATATACAGATGGCTATTACTATAAACAGAATTTACAGGTGATATGTACTATCAATATAATATATATACAGGTGACTATTACTATAAACAAGGTGTAAAAGTGCAGTGGAAGTGATTGCATATTACAATTAGACATACGGTGCAAAATGTTAATGTAAACATTGATAATGTAAACAACAGTCGGCGGTGCAAATGAGCATGGTCCAATTTAGGTATGGTAGTGCAAGATACAAAAGTAAACAGTTGTTACTGTAATAAAATTTACATTCAGTAGTGCAAATAAGGCAGATGTGAGGTAGGAGAGAAGAGTTAATAATATATGAGGAAGTGGATCAACGGGGGTTAGAGTTCAGTAAAGAGACAGCTCTGGGGAAGAAACTGTTCTTTAGTCTGCTGGTCCTGGTCCGGAGGCACCTGAAACGCCTACCGGAGGGCAGGAGAGAAAACAGTCTGTGGGCTGGGTGAGAGGAGTCCTTAAGGATGCTGCGAGCTCGATGCAGACAGCGTTTCCTCTGGATGTGCTCGATGGCAGGTAGTGGAGTCCCTGTGATGCGCTGGGCAGTTTTCACCACCCGCTGCAGTGCCTTGCGCTCCGCAACAGAGCAGCTCCCATACCATACTGTGACACAGTTGGTCAGGATGCTTTCTATTGTGCAGCGATAGAAGTTCACCAGGATAGCAGAGGAGAGCTGATTCTTCCTCAGTGTCCTCAGAAAGAAGAGGCGCTGGTGAGCCTTCTTGACCAGGCTGGAGGTGTTGGTTGTCCACGACATGTCCGCCGAGATGTGGATCCCCAGGAACTTGAAACTGGAGACACGCTCAACAGCCATTCCATTGATGTGGATGGTGTCGTGTGTGCCTCTTGACTCCTTCCTGAAGTCCACGATGAGCTCCTTCGTTTTGGTGGTGTTGAGGAGCAGGTTATTTTCAGTGCACCATGTGGCCAGGTGCTGGATCTCCTCCCTATAGGCAGTCTCATCATTGTTACTGATGAGGCCAATCACCGTGGTGTCGTCTGCAAACTTGACGATGGAATTAGATCCATACACAGGCTTGCAGTCGGAGGTGAAGAGGGAGTAGAGAAACGGGCTTAGCACACAGCCCTGTGGTACACCAGTGTTAAGTGTGATGGATGTGGAGCAGGTGAATCCTGATCGAACATTCTGGGGTCTGTTGGTCAGGAAGTCCAAAATCCAGTTACACATTGAGGTATTGATGCCCAGGTCTCCAAGTTTGGCTATTAACTTGGTTGGGATGACAGTGTTGAATGCTGAGCTGAAGTCAACAAACAGCATACGTGCATAAGTGTTCTTATTGTCCAGGTGAGTGAGCTCAGAGTGCAGTGCCATGGAAACTGCATCCTCTGTGCTCCTATTGCTACGGTAGGCAAACTGGTGTGAGTCCAATGTGGATGGTAGAGAGTCTTTTAGGTGTTCCAGGACCAGCCGCTCAAAGCACTTCATGACGATGGGTGTGAGTGCTACAGGGCGGTAGTCATTAGGGCACCTCGGACTAGAGTGTTTTGGCACTGGCACAATGGAAGTGCATTTAAAGCATGTTGGTACGACTGCTTGGGCAAGAGACAGGTTGAAAATGTCTGTAAAAACCCCAGCGAGCTGCTCCGCACATGCCCTGAGAACACGACCAGGGATGTTGTCTGGTCCAGCAGCCTTGTGCGCGCTGATCCGGCTCAGTGCCTTGCAGACATCTGTGGAGGAGAGTATGATTGGTGGGTGGTCAGCTGAGGGATTGAGCTTGGTGGCAGTTTCTCTGTTGTCTCTTTCAAAGCGAGCATAAAAGTAATTTAGCTCGTTCAGGAAGTTGACATCAGTGGCTGCGGGGGTGGAGTGGGTGGGTTTGTAGTCACTGATGGCCTGAATGCCCTGCCACATGCGTCGAGGGTCAGAGTTGGAAAAGTGTCCCTCTATCTTTAGCTTGTAGCAGTGCTTGGCCTTTTTGATGCCCCTCTTCAGGTTTGCTCTGGATGTACTGTAGGCTTGTGCATCTCCTGATCTGAAGGCAGTGTTGCGTGACTTCAACAGGAGTCGCACTTCTTTGTTCATCCAAGGCTTCTGATTTGGATATGTGGTGATCTGTTTCTGGGTTGTAACACTGTCAATGGTGATATTGATATGATCCAATACAGAGGAGGTGTAAGAGTCAATGTCTGTGTGAGCGCCACTGGTGGCTTGAGAAGCAAACATACTCCAGTCTGTGTGTAGAAACCTTTCCTGGAGTGTGGAATCTGCCCCCGCAGGCCACACCTTGATGGTCTTCACTGATGGCTTCACACGGTTGATGAGGGGTGCATATTTGGGGGTGAGGAACAAAGAAAGGTGATCTGACTGTCCCAGGTGGGGGAGGGGTGTCGCAGCGTAAGCTCCAGCCATGTTTGTGTAAACATGGTCTAAGGTTTTGTTTCCTCTGGTGTGACAGGAAACATGCTGGTGAAACTTGGGTAGCACTGACTTTAAGTTTGAGTGATTAAAGTCACCTGCAACAATAAAAGCCGCTTCCGGGTGATCAGTCTGTTGTTTACTGATGGCTGCGTGAAGTTCTTTCATAGCAAGCTTGGCATCAGCATCCGGGGGAATATAGGCTGCAGTTATAATGGTGGAGGTGAACTCCCGCGGTAGATAAAACGGTCTACATTTAACCATGAGAAACTCAAGGTTAGCTGAACAATGACTCCCAACAATAGCAGAGTTTGTGCACCAAGCTTTGTTAATGTAAATGCACAATCCACCACCTCTGGTCTTACCGGAGCCATCTAATGTTCTATCCGCCCGGAGTGTGTGGCGTCCCGCTAGCTCAATAGCGGTGTCCGGTATTCCGCTGTTTAACCAGGTTTCCGTGAAGATTAGGACGTTACAGTTCAAAAGTTTCTTGCTGTGTGTGATGCTGAGTCGAATCTCATCCATTTTGTTCACTAGCGACCGTACATTGGCAAGGAAAATGCTGGGTAAAGAGAGCCGGTGTGGTGTTAGCCTTAGCTTAGCTCTTAGTCCTCCGCGCTTCCCCCGCCTTTGTTTACGATCTCGACGCCGCCTGCGAGCACTTCCGCCCGGCCGGGTAGGGTGCATAGCCTCGGGTGTCCTAGCGATCTCTGGAAGGAGTCGAAGATTGTCCATAAATGTGACGGAAATTCGCAAACCGATATCCAAAAGCTCACAACGGGTGTACGATGTAAGGGCACAACTGTTCTGCACGAACAGGCCCGAGATGAGTAAGAAAAATACCGCAAAATTGCAAAATCTGGAGAGACCCAGAGCCTCGCGATGTACTCGCGCCGCCATCTTGGGATATGATGTGAAAAGATAAACAAGAAGGGGAGAGAGCTGGCAACAGTCTAATCGAGGTGCGGGAGAAGGCCCGGTTAATCTTTGGAGAGGTCCAAATCAGGGTTACTAGGGATGCCCAGAGAATTCTACAGGGGAGAACCAGCTACCAATGTGAACAACTAAAGCTGATCAAGAGCCTATTATGCAAATTAAAATAGAAGGTAAAGCCACGCCTATGATGTTAGACACAGGAGCAATTTTTTCTTGCTTAAATTCAAAATATGCCTCACATCTCCCCTTGTCTGGAAAATTCGCAAAGACAATAGGATTCTCGGGACAAATGCAATTAATTCCGATGGCAGCTCCAGTGAGTCTACAGACAAAAAAAATCAAAGTATAACAATGCCCATTCTTGTATCAAATCAAACTCCTATCAGTTTGTTAGGAAGGGATGCATTATGCAAATTGGGGTTACAAATTTGGTGTTGTCCAGAAGGAACATTTATAGAGGCAATAGGAACATAAACACAAATGGTAGTTGCAGAGCCAAAAGCAAATGTCTATTGGATAGGATGGATGGAACAAGATGTGAGACAGACAGTAAACAAGTGGGGAAAATTAATTGAAGCACAGATTCCTGAAGCACGGTTATCAAAATCAGAATTTCATTGTACGATGATATATGATCCAGAGAGAGATAGAATAGAATAGAACAAAAATGGCAGGAAGAAACAAAAGGCCAAAATGTTGAAATAGTCTCAGAGTATATTGTAATAGGTAAACAAGGAACAGCTTTAAATATTCCAGACAGTGAATTTGTGAAAAAATGTTTCAGTGTGACTGATTCTGTCCCACATATTGCAGTATATGTAGGAAAAAACTGGGAAGCAAAAGATTTAGGACCAATGATGAAAAAAGCAGGAAAAAGCAAATGGGAACCAACAGATCAAACATTGATTTTTCATTCAGCGGACAAAATTACATCAAAATCAGCCAAAAGAATTTAACACAAATGACCACAAGTCTGAATTATTAAACAACACTGAGACTGAATTATTTAGGGAAATGGAGAGTCAGGTACCAACTGAATTGTGGTCACAACACGACACAGATATAGGATTAATAAAATCAGCTAATCCAGTAAGAGTTCAACTTAAGCCAGATGCACGTCTGCCCAGAAAAGCACAATATCCTTTGTGTCCAGAGGCTGAAGCAGGAATAAAAGACACTATTGAAGGTTTAGTGAAAGCAGGAGTTTTAATAGAAACGTCTAGTTACTGTAACACTCCAATTATGCTTATACTTAAAGCAGACAAAAACCGATGGTGTCTTGTTCATGATCTATGAGCAATCAATGAAATAGTTGAAGATTTGCCAGCTGAGGTACCAAACTCACACACGTTACTAACGAATGTCCCTTCTGATGCCAAATACTTTACCGTGAATGATCTATGCTCAGCCTATTTCAGCATTCCATTAGCAGAGGAAAGTAGATACCTGTTTGCGTTTACATATGCTGGTAAACAATTTCTAATTTCCTATTCTAGAATTCCTCAAGGATTCAAACACTTGGCTCACATATTTAATCAAGTGCTAAAAGGTCATGTGCTAGTCATGACTGGCTTTAGTTCAGACTGGATAGAAGACTATGCGGTAAAAAAGGACCATTGAGAGAAATTATGAAACAAGCAGGAATACAACATTTAAGCAATCCATTAATATGGAAGACAGATGCATTACTGGCATTTGAGATGATGAAAAAAGAATTACAACAGGCACCTGTGTCACAGACCAGTCAGGCCCTTCACTCCACCAATCACAGCGATCCGCATCACCAGAGTTCTGAGTACCCGCACCTGCACCCAATCAACCCATCAACTCACAGCACCATAAATACTCCACTCACACTCACTTCACTGTCCGATCTCAATTACGTCTACACGGACTCTGACTACGCTACTCAAAGAGAACAAGTTCATATCCTTCCAGAGAAAGTATTACCTTACCTGTTGTCCTTACCTGCTGTGATCCTTCCTCCTAGTGTTTCCCGCCGTCGAAGTGAAGTGAGTGTACCCCTGTTCGTCGATACCTACCGGATTCACTGAAGATTGCACGCACCATTCATCACTCCAACCCATTATCACCTATCCACTTGAAGATTGTCTCACCTGTTTAAATAAATATCACATTGTTACTTTTTCTAATCACCTTGTGTCTGAGTCCTTCTGTAACAGAAGATCGGACCGACACCGACACGACAGGATGAGCACCGCGGATCCATTTCAGGAGCTGGTGGGTTCTTTGAAGAAACTCCTGCCTCAAAGTCCCACATCAACGGCACCACCAGCTCCATCACCACCACCACAACCCTCTACGAGTGCACCTATCACTTCTTCACCGATTGTCTTCGCCAGTCCCATGTCACGACCAGCGCCCTTCTCTGGTTCGGCGGAGGAGTGCGACGGTTTTCTGCTGCAATGTACCCTGACGATCAACCTCCATCCACATGTGTTCCCCACCGATCAAGCGAAAATCGCCTATATCGTCACATCACTTACCGGACCTGCACTCAAGTGGGCAGAAACCATCCTAAATCAAGCAGGTCCCGCAACTCATACCTTCACCAATTTCATACACCATTTCAAGGAAGTGTTCAGTGTTTCCCCAGGTGATTCCACGGTGGGCGAACAATTGTATCGACTTCGTCAGGGTACATCACCAATACATCAGTATGCCTTACAATTTCGCACTCTAGCAGCGGCCAGCGGATGGAATGAACCATCCCTTATTACGGCGTTCCGACAAGGGCTGAATCCCCGTCTACGACTTCATCTGAGTGCTTACGATGATAATTATGGATTAGAGAAGTTCATACAACTTGCCATCCGCTGTGCCAACCGTATCCAATCATGCCCACCAGATCCGTCATTAACCGTCGCCACTCCTTCTTTACCACCTAGCCGACCAGAGCCAGTTGACCCTCCAGAACCCATGCAGACCAATGCCACACGTCTACCTACCTCTGAAAGACGAAGACGAATTATGCAACGGTTATGTATGTATTGCGGAGACGATGGCCATCAAGTATTGGAGTGTCCGGTGAAACCCCCGCGGATCCTGGTGAGTTCGATTTTACCTACCTTCCCTAAACTCAAACCTCTCTCTATTCGAGCTCAGCTTACTGCCTGCTCCCATGTCGTTTCAGTCACCGCTCTCGTCGACTCCGGGTCCGCGGGAAACTTCATCTCTAACCACCTCGTCCAAGTACTCCGCATACCCACCGTTAACACCCAGACGAAGTACGAAGCCACATCCATAACGGAAAATCACTCACCGAACAAGCCATTGGTAGCTGCACGCAAGAAGTGGGTCTACAGATTGGTTCGTTGCATAAAGAAGACATTCAATTCCTGGTTCTGGAGGGCTCAACTGTCGACATCATCTTGGGTCGTCCGTGGCTGGTGCAGCATGATCCACACCTGTCTTGGAGGACAGGAGAGATCCTAAAGTGGGGAGAGAAATGTTTCCATCACTGCTTTCCTGAGCGACCTCTACCGATAATCAAGGACCAACCATCACTCCCCGTGGGCACAACCTCTATAGAAAGTCCTGAAGAAAAGTTATCTGTCAAGATTCCACCATGTTACTCCCCCTTTAGCGACGTCTTCTGTCCTAAAAGAGCTGCCCAGCTACCACCACATCGATCATGGGACTGTGCGATTGACCTGTTACCGGGTGAGCCAGTACCAAGGGGTAAAATCTATCCACTATCACCACCGGAACAGAAGGCCATGGAGGAGTATATTGCGGAGGCATTACAACAAGGGTACATCGTTCCATCTACCTCCCCTGCTGCTTCCAGCTTCTTCTTCGTGGCCAAGAAGGACGGTGGCCTACGCCCCTGTATAGACTATAGAAAATTAAATGAGATAACTGTAAAGTACCGATATCCCCTTCCTCTTGTCCCAGCGGCTCTGGAACAACTCCGCGGCGCCACGGTTTTCACCAAACTGGACCTCCGCAGCGCATACAACCTCATCCGCATCAGAAAAGGCGATGAATGGAAGACAGCCTTCATAACTCCCACTGGTCACTATGAGTACCGAGTTATGCCATATGGACTTGTAAACGCCCCCTCTGTCTTCCAAGGATTTATGCACGAGGTGCTCCGGGAGTTCCTTCACCGGTTTGTAATAGTATACATCGACGACATTCTCATTTATTCCCGGAGCCTGGCCGACCATCGCCACCACGTTGCGGAGGTCCTTCACAAACTCCGGCAGTTTCAACTATTCCTCAAGGCTGAAAAATGCTCTTTCCATCAATCTTCCGTATCATTCCTAGGGTACATTATTGATAGCCGTGGCGTTCGCATGGACAAGGGGAAGGTGGAAGCCGTAACCACCTGGCCTGTCCCAACCACGGTTAAGGAGCTTCAAAGATTTTTAGGGTTCTCAAACTTTTATCGCCGATTCATACCCTGTTATAGCTCCACCACTAGTCCTCTCACCGACCTCTTAAGAGGAAAGAGCAAGACCCTCCTCTGGAATCCACAAGCTCAAAAAGCATTCGAGGAGTTGAAGAGCGCCTTTACTCAGGCACCACTCCTCGCTCATCCAGACCCAGAACTCCCCTTCGTTGTGGAGGTCGACGCATCCACCACGGGCGTAGGTGCCGTCCTTTCTCAGCAGCAGGGGAAGCCTCCCAAACTCCATCCATGCGCCTACTTCTCCAAGAAACTCAGCCCGGCGGAATGCAACTACGACATCGGGAATCGAGAACTGTTGGCAGTCAAGCTGGCCTTAGAAGAGTGGAGGCACTGGCTGGAGGGAGCAAAACACCCATTCCTCGTCCTCACCGACCACAAAAACCTTCAGTACCTCCGAGAAGCCAAACGACTAAATCCCAGACAAGCCCGATGGGCTCTCTTCTTCACTCGTTTCCATTTCACCATCTCATACAGACCCGGCACAAAGAACATCAAGGCAGATGCACTATCCAGACTCCATGCTCCTGAAATAACCTTTCAAGATCCAGAGCCCATCCTTCCGTCCACCATCATTTCCAGTCCCATCCAGTGGTCCTCTCCTTCAGTTGCCTCCACTACTCCACCCAATAATCCGCCGGGCTGCCCACCAAACTTACAGTATGTACCTCGGACACAACGTACCCCTCTCATTCACTCTACTCACTCTTCACTAGGTACTGGCCACCCAGGGGCCAACGCAACTCTCTCGCTGCTGCGTAATCGCTTCTGGTGGCCCAACATGGCCAGGGACGTTAGAAGGTTTGTGCAAGGCTGCCCAGACTGCGCCATCTCCAAGAGTACCCGTCATCTTCCAGCCGGAAAACTTCTACCATTACCCATACCTCAACGTCCATGGTCACACCTAGGAGTGGATTTTATCACCGACCTACCCTCATCAGATGGAAAAACTTGCATCCTGGTAATTGTTGATAGATTCTCCAAATCTTGTCGTCTCATCCCACTCAATGGCCTTCCCACAGCATTTCAAACTGCAGAAACCCTCTTCAATCACGTTTTCAGATACTATGGGATACCAGAGGATATTGTATCTGACCGCGGACCACAATTCATCTCCAGACTATGGAAAGCTTTCTTCTCCCTCCTGGGTGTGACCGTCAGCCTTTCGTCAGGTTATCATCCGCAGTCTAATGGGCAGACCGAGCGCAAGATCCAGGAAATTGGGCGCTTCCTGAGAACCTTCTGCCATAGTCGCCAGAACTCCTGGAACCAGTTTCTAGGCTGGGCCGAGTACGCCCAAAACTCCTTGCGCCAACAATCCACAGGTCTCACTCCCTTTCAATGCGTACTCGGCTACCAGCCTCCCCTGTTTCCCTGGTCAGGTGAACCCTCGGACGTCCCCACCATCGATCACTGGTTCCGGGAGAGCGAGAGAGTCTGGGACGCAGCTCACCATCAGCTTCAACAGGCAGTGCGCAGACAAAGGATTACAGCGGACGCCAGAAGATCTGATCCCCCCAACTTCCATCCTGGGGATAAGGTCTGGCTGTCCACCAGGGACATAAGGCTGCGCCTGCCCTGTAAGAAATTGAGTCCCAGATTCGTTGGTCCCTTCACGATCATGGAACGCATCAATCCCGTCACCTACAAGCTCCAATTACCACCTCACTACAAAATTCACCCAACGTTCCATGTATCACTATTAAAACCCTTCTCTCCACCTCTTTCCACAGGGCCTGACTTGGAGGAAGAAACCCCTCTCCACAACTGGTCGACGAAGGTGCGGTTTACCGCGTGAAGGAGATCCTGGAATCCCGGCGTCGTGGTGGTAAACTCGAGTACCTCGTTGATTGGGAGGATTACGGCCCTGAAGAACGATCCTGGGTACCCAGAGACGATATACTAGATCCTCAACTCCTGGAAGAGTTCCATAGCACACATCCCGAGAGACCTGCACCCAGAGGCAGGGGCAGACCACCACGACGCCGAGGTCGGCCCTCAGGAGCGGTCCGTGGAGAGGGGGTACTGTCACAGACCAGTCAGGCCCTTCACTCCACCAATCACAGCGATCCGCATCACCAGAGTTCTGAGTACCCGCACCTGCACCCAATCAACCCATCAACTCACAGCACCATAAATACTCCACTCACACTCACTTCACTGTCCGATCTCAATTACGTCTACACGGACTCTGACTACGCTACTCAAAGAGAACAAGTTCATATCCTTCCAGAGAAAGTATTACCTTACCTGTTGTCCTTACCTGCTGTGATCCTTCCTCCTAGTGTTTCCCGCCGTCGAAGTGAAGTGAGTGTACCCCTGTTCGTCGATACTACCGGATTCACTGAAGATTGCACGCACCATTCATCACTCCAACCCATTATCACCTATCCACTTGAAGATTGTCTCACCTGTTTAAATAAATATCACATTGTTACTTTTTCTAATCACCTTGTGTCTGAGTCCTTCTGTAACAACCTGCTCTAGGAACAGCAAATTACAATAAAATGTTTCATCTGTATGTGGCAAATAGAGCTGATGGTTATGCATCAGCAGTACTGATGCAAGAAACTTGCAGTGGGAGGAAAAAACAGCCTATAGCTTATTACGGCACAAAGCTGGATAACGTAGCCCAGGGATACCCGCCATGTTACCAACAGGGCCTGGCAGCAGTATATTATGCTTATGAAAAAGCATCCACAATAACTATGGGGAACCCAGTAACTATTTACACTCTTTTTTTGAAAAAAATTTTGGAATTATTAGAACAAGGAAAATTTGTTCTAACTCAGGCTCAAATTTTAACCTATTCCTCATTACTTACATATCCAGATGTAAGTATTAAGTGATGCCATACAGTCAATCCAGCTGAATTAATCCCTTTAGTTTTTGAAGCAAAACCACATGATTGTGTGAATGAGTCATTGGCATTTACCAGATTACGACCTGCTCTTGAATCGACACTATTTCTGAAGCAGAGGTCATTTACTTTGTAGATGGTTCTAGCTTTAGAGACTATGAAGGAAATCATACAGAATATTCGGTGGTGAAGAGAGACAAGAAAGAATTTGTACCTGTGATATCACAGCATTGTGTACAACCTTGTTCTGCTCAATTAGCTGAATTAAAAGCTCTTACAGCTGCATGTTAGTTAGCAAAAGGACAAATTGCTAACATTTTCACTGAGTCAGTATATGCTCATGGTGTATGTCACCTATTCGGTGCAGTGTGGAAACAAAGAGGATTCAAAAAAAGGGATGGGACTCCCATCCAACATGGCGAACAAATAGGGCAATTAATTTCTGCTATGATGCTACCAAAAAGATTAGCAATAATCAAATGTCAAGCACACAAAAGGAAATGATTATGTCATTAAAGGAAACAATGCAACAGATTTACAGGCTAAAAAGCTTCAGGATGTCAAATAGCAGTATTAGCACCTGTAGTACTTATAGAACCTCAACCTCAATTGGATGATATAATTCGAATTCAGCAACAAGCAGGCCCCTATGAACAATCAATGTGGCACCAAAGGGGAGCTAAAAACTCACAAGAGATCTGGCGTACACATGAAAGAAACATAGTTGCACCAACTTCACATTTGAATATTCTTATCGCAGATGCGCATAGTTTTGACCATTGTGCAAGGGGGGAAGTGGTAAGAAAAATTAAACAGCAAGGATATTGGTCTCCTTTTTTAGGAGTTAAGGATATTGGTCTCCTTATAAGTCAAGGACAGGTAGAGAAATTAAATGGAATTATCAAGGCCAAAATAAACAAAATATGTGAAAGTACTAAACTTAATTAAATTGATTCATTACCTGTAGCACTAATGAGCTATCGCATGCAAACTAACCGAACCACGCACTTGAAATGCCGCATGAAATGCTTACGGGTCGACCCATGCCTGTGCCATATTGTAGAGATCCCTACAAAGGACCGCTTCTAGAGCAATTACAAATGGAAATTCGTTCATATATGAAGAAATTAACTGCCATACATAAAGCTATCTATTTACAGGAAAAAAGAAAATAGCCCAGAGAGGAGAGCTACTCCAACAGCAGTCCAAGTGGAGGAAGCACAACCTGGTATCATCTACACCACTGCACTAGAGTTCCCAAGAAAAAGACGGAAAGAGGAAAACAGACAAGCAGACTATGCAGCAGAAAGTGACAAGGAGGAACCAGAAACACAAGATGAAATGCAAACAAACGATAGCACAAAAAAGGATTCACAAGGAGCTCCCGTCTTCCTGTCAGAGAAACAGGAGAGGGAAGAGAACAAATCTGACAATGTGTCTGAAGACCATCTTATGACCATCTTATGCCTAATGTACCTAATAATGCAAATCCAAGCTCAACCAATAGAAAGCAACCAGACTTCCCTTCAATGAACTTTTCAACCTTTGAATAACAGTGATAACGATATCAACTCGACAGAGCCAATACTAATCAAAAATCATAGAGACACAGATTATGAGATGCAAGGAGATGAAGAGGTTAGTCAAAATGATGAATTGTATAAATGGGCAGCTTTTACTGCGAGAGAAACAAGGAAAGAAAATTGCTTACTATGCTCCAAATCTCCGTTAAACAAAGTGATAGCCGTACCAAATCCACATGACTACCAAAAATGTGCCAAATTTGGGAGAAACTTTTGTCTGACAGATAGATTATAAACAAAATAGTGCTTTCATAAACCAAAAGGAACAAAAGATGTGGGCAAGTTCAAGGGCAAATGTGTGATTGTTTGGTATATAGATAAGAAAAATTATTTGAAGTCTGGACTTCCTGCTAGAGCTCCAGAACTTTTAGCACTTGGAACAAAGAAAGGAAATAAAATAACACCTGAAGAATGTGAAAATAAAACTATTGCTTTGCCTTCTATAGAAATTTATGAAGACCAATCACTAATAATAGCAGATTTCTTTTGGATCTGTGGAGGTGAGACATTGTTGCCTTCTTTACCAGTAGGATGGAAAGGTATATGCGTAAGAGTAAGATTACTTCAAGAACTTAACATGGCACAATGGGGAATAGAACAAAGCATAAACAAGGAAGAGGTTATGAGCCAGACCCCAAGGTATATTTAGACTCAATTGGACAGCCGAGAGGTAGAGGTCTGGGTGGGACCCAACCAGATTTCTTGAGACACGGGATTAAATTCTCAAATAAAACACGGTTGCGGTCGGTAACTCTGGTGCAATTTGAACGGGAGCGGGCGGTCTAACAATATCCCGTTCCCGACGTCTTTTCAGAACAGCATATCTGTGCTTTATTCAAGCACCAGTACAGCCTGCACTCGACTGTTATGCAGGTGCTGCATGCATGAACCAGTGCTTCGTTTTATTTGCGAGTGTCTGTGCGCAGCATGGCTCAGAGCAGGCTAGCCTACCAGTGGTGAATATACGGCCCGCAGACAGAACAGGCAGGTTGTCGATGAGTGACAGAGCAGAATAAAGATGGAGCAAAGTGTGGATGCGCTGTCCTTGAAGAACGCTCAACTCGGTTTTGTTTATATTTAGCCTATATTTTAAATGACAGATGTCTAATTTATTTATTTATTTTCTTCCGCGACACTTTTCCTAGGCTACTGTGTTTACAGCAAGATGTTAAAGGAATTTAGTATTTTGACAAGACGAATAAAATTACAATAGGCCATTTTTGTACAACCTACATTTTTTTCCCCTCTGCGACACTTGTTCCTATTGTGTTGTAAAGGTTAAATGAATTGTATCCTGACAAGACGAATAAAAATAAGGATACAATTTTTGTACATTTTTATTTTCTCTGTGACACTTTTTTTTCCTACTGTGTTAGCAGCAAAATGTTAAACGAATTTCCTGTCTTAAGACACGAAATTCGTTTAACATTTTGCTGTCAATAAAAGACTCTTGACAAGACAAATAAAATAACAAATACAATTTTGTGCAGACTACACTTTTATTTGTTAGCCTATCTGTCTTTCTTTCAGTAGAGGAAATTGGAAACTAGATCTAAATTTAGCGGGAATGGTCGGATCGGGAAGAAAATTATTCAAAGCGTACAGCGGTGAACAAAGAGTAAATATATCGCAGGAGCAGGTGGGTGCGGGATATAACCTCATGGGAGTGGGCGGGAGCGGGACTTAAAAAACATTCCCGCACTGACTCAGGTAGAGAGGGATTCCTAACGAGTTCAAGGCAAGAGATGAAGTGAAAGCAGGTTTTGAATCAATATTTGTTTGGATCACGCCTAACAAAAATGTAAAGTGGATTAATTACATTTATCATAATCAACAAAGATTCATTAATTATACTGACGATGCATTAACCTTATTGAGAGAACAAGTGCACGCAACAAGTAGAATGACATGGCAAAACAGACAGGCCCTAAATTGGCTTTTAGCTGATAGGGGAGGCGTCTGTATTATGTTTTGGAGATCAATGTTGCACTTTTATACCAAATAATACTGCCCCTGGAGGAGCTTTTAGTGAAGTGATGATTAAATTAAAAAATTAAGAGCTGAAGTCACAGCAAATGCAGGAAGGGACAAACGAATATGGGATTGGTTTGATTTGAAATTTGGAGCATGGGGAGCATGGTTTGCTAAACTGGGCATGTTTTTAGGAGCTGCCACATTAATAGGAGGATTACTATTTTGCTGTGTATTACCTGTACTAAGAACATTAGTTGTCAATGCTAGTGTTAATCAAATGGAAATGATAAAAGTCCCAAATAATCAATGAATAATCACAGAAAGGATCCTGGATGAATATTATGAAGGATTGCTAAACAAACTGACCTTAAATGAGCAAACTTTGGATGATAGTTCCAGCGACTCTGATGACTATGAAAAAGAGGTGTAAAGATGAGCCAAATCCTGGGTATAAGTACTAGCCTAACCTCTGCCCATGGATGGCTCTCTACGATGCGCAAAGTATCTGGGCTGAAGATCAATGGATCTGAACTATTTTTTCTTGGAATATTCAATGTATTATATTTTGAATGTGTTTTTATGTTTTTAATATACATAACTGTGACAACCACAGGCAAGCGCTGAACCAAATGCACGCTCATGCTTATAACATTGTATTCTATGATAAAGGGGGAAAGGAGACAGAATCTTTTACTCTCTCTTAGTCAAGTGTAGAGAGAGACGTTTGGTTCTGATTTTCCTCCAGAGTGCTGCTGCATCATCTAGTCATAAGACTGTGTGACTTATTTAGTCACTAAATAGTGTTAACTGAAAGGACTGAATTATGAAGTAGCACTCTGGGTAGACATAAGCAATTGTGAGACTTAATAAAGTCTCAAAAGGAGGAATGAAGAAGATTTTTATTGTTAAAAGATCTGAATTAATCAAGTATAGTCAAGGTGAATCTTGCCATTAATATATCTATTTAATCTTCCATTATGTTCTAAGGCCCCTGTGTAGAAAGCGTCTACGTGGCAAAATGGTCCAGACAAGAAGACATCTGGAGAAATAGGGGGCTTTCCTTTTACCATAACAAGTCTAGGAGGTCTCTTCTCCTTAGAGAGAAATATAATTGCATACGTAAGTGAAATATGGGATTATATACATAAGAGAAACTCCTAATGTATAAGAACCCGCCTTAAAAACTTGTATATATACCAGAGCCCAGAGACATTCGAGAGACTCTTCTGCAGAAGGGGCCTCGACTTTATTCTTGTTAAATAGATAATAAAGTCTATCTTCTGGCATCAAACTCTGAGACTGAGCGTGATTCTTCGAACGAGCGGCAGAAGACACTACACCGCCTGCAGTCAATTTGGATATTCTAGGTATTATCAAATGGCCAGAGTTTTGAGAACGCAGTGGACATGGAGGACTATAATGTGATAAGAGCTCGCTCAAGTACTGAGGAGCTAAGCCATTCAGGGCTTTATAAGTAATTAACAAGATTTTAAAATCTATCCAATGTTTGATAGGGAGCCAGTGCAGTGTTGACAGAACCGAGCTAATATGGTCATATTTCCTGGTTCTAGTAAGGACTCTAGCTGCTGCATTTTGGACCAACTGTAGTTTATTGATCAAGCGTGCAGAACAACCACCCAATACAAAGACAAAGACATTGCATATTCTGAAAGTCTCTGTCTGTCTCTGTGTGTAGAGAGGAGACTTTCAAACGTTATCCGTATCTGTTGCTGGACCCCAATATCACAGGCATTTTCACTGGTCCTTATCCTTTTGGCATTGATCCGGTAAGTCAGACAAATTACTGTGTAAATGACAGTGCAGTACCCTTTTCTGTTAATTGTAGTGATAGTTTGACTTAAGAGTAATTTTTCTCTTTCATTGTGTTGGTATAAGACATCCTGAACAATAACTAATTCTTTAGCTCCCTCAGATTTGGGGTCTGGCCAATAATCATCTGACGTTCCTCAACATTTTAAACTCTTGTACCTCAAAAGATCAACATGAAATTTGATTTCTCAATTCATGACTCTTTTAAAAGTAAATTATTCGCAAAGTTCAAAATGACCTTTTGCCACGTGCTAAGGGCAGGTGAACTGAGAACATTGGCCATAAATATTGTTTTCTGAACAAGTACTGTTGACTTTACTATAATTTATTCTAAAAATGTAAACTTTTTATGGTATTTTCTATTTTCAGAATTTTTTACATTTTTTGTAAAATGTTGCAAACATGACTGGCAGCATAAAGTATTTTAACAGCGTACAACGTGCTAACTAGCCATTAGCAACTGCTCCGGGGTGTCTGTTGAATTTTTGTGTGAAATGTGACAGATAAGGAGGCGATGACTCCTGAAGTTTTCTACTTAAAAAAAGCATAAAGAAATAATTTCATTCCCATTGAAACATGTATCATTTAACCCCCTTATGTATCCACTTGCTTGCTCTTCTTCTCAGAGATATCAGCAGTGTGTTCCCCTTCTGTTGTTCACTTCGACATTGTGTCGAGTGTACGACACTAGGGGTCGCTCTTGGGAGCCCAAACACCTCTGACATACTTGAGAAAAGGCCAATGAAATTGGGTGTCCAGAATTTGCATAGCTGGCCACACCGAGATATCTGGCTATAAATAGGCTAGCATAGCATCTGCTCACTCGTTCTGTTTTTCGGGGCCGATGCAGCGTCTTTCGTGAGAAGCAGCACTCATTCACCTCTTGATCTCCTCGTCATTGGATCTACAGCACAGGTAGTGGTCTCTCCCTTTCATACACAGATAAGTGTCGTTTTTGAATAAGTTGGCGGAATTATGGGTGTTGACAAACATACCTTTCCACCCGTGTTCTTCTGGTGCGGGTTCACATCTCTCCTAAACAACCAGTGTGAGTGCTGTATTCAGTGTTGGGTTATGCTCATGCTGAAACAGCGCTCGTAGATGGTTTATGTCCCACTTGCGAGGACATGACCATAAGCGTGTTCACCCCGACTGCTTCCTGCTCCAGTCCTTCTACTTCCGGGTATGAGGCCGCAGCGATGTGCGTCGGGGGAGAGCAGGTGGAAGCAAGAGTAGTTCTGTCGGGGGATCCCCGCGGACCTCTCGTTTCTTGCATGCTTCGTGTCTTCCGTTGAGCTGCCGAATGGGTTTGACAGCTTGTCTCAGGATGATTCTAATCTCTCATTTGGCACTCCCAAAGAAGAAGCTCTATAGAAGCTGATGTCTCAACTGAGCAAGCTTCCGCGGGCAGGCTGAGTTTCAGTTTGAGGCAGGTGCTAAAATGGTGGCTGTGCTTGCCCGGGCGGCAAAAAGCATCAAGCTGGAGTGGACTTCCTCACCCTGTTCCGAATGCTCGCGGCTGGACTGGAAGTGCACAAGGAATTGACGGAATCGTGGAAGGCTCTTTTTTCAGAAAGGAAATGGTATACCAACTCCTCCATCCTCACCACCCTCGATGGGGGTCCAGCGAGGGGGTATATGGGGGTCTCACAGGTGGAGAGTGCGATTGTGGTGCATTCTGCTCGCGAATGCTGCCACTTGGTGGGGCCACCCAGGACTCCCGTCCAGGGCCTGTAAATTTCTTCAGCACTCGTGGCGAAGGCTTACATGGCTTCTGGACAAGCTGTGTCTGCCCTGACCATCCTGCAGGTCTACATGAGGGTAGTCCCGACCCAGAGGTGCTGCAGGAACTGTGCTCGACGACTGACTATGCCCTCTGGGCTACGAAGTCACGGCGCAGGCTCTGGGTAGGGCGATGTCTACACTTGTGGTCCAGAAGCGCCACCTGTGGCTCAACCTGGCTGGGATGCGGGATGCAGAGAAATTTCGCTTTCTTGATTCCCCCATTTCACAGGTTGGTCTCTTGGCAACATCATGGAAGAATTCGCTCAGCAGTTCTCCGTGATTAAGAAGCAGACGGCGTCTGCTCATCGCCAGGGACAGCCCCTTGCGAGGACTGCTGAGGCCCCGCAATAGCCTGGGCCTGCAGTCAAGACCAATTAATGGTCTAATTCTCACAGGAAGGTGGCACCACCAGCTCGGTAACAGGACACCAAATACCCTTGTAAGGCTACAAGGTGCTCCTGAGATGAGCAGCCCAGGAAGGAGGGATTATCTGACCAGCTCGGGTCCGCATCCTTTGTTTATGATTTATGCTGGCGAACTCATGTTCCCTTATCTGTCGGTGGCGCATCGGGCAGATACCCTGGACAAGGCACAGTGTGTGTTACAGGACGTTTCACCTCCTACCACTGTGCCTTACACTCCGATCAGCCACAGCAACCCTGCCCGAGGTACGTCGGAACTGGTTCCCCTGAGTCCATTGGCAGGGTTTCTGGATGCTTGGTTAAGCCTCTCCAATCCCTCGCGATGGCTTCTCAAAAGTCGCTGTGCATTCAGCCCTTGGGAGGACATTTCTTTTCTACGGGCAGGAGTGCCCTTAGAGCAAGTGTCCAGACGCATTGTTGTTACAATAGATGCTTCCAAGACAGGCTGGGGCACCGTGTGCAACGGGCATGCAGCTTCAGGGGTTTGGACAGGACCTCGGTTGCATTGGCATACAGACAACACAGCAACAGTTGCGTACATCAACCACCAGGGTGGTGTTCGCTCCTATCGCATGTCACAACTTGCCCGCCATCTCTTACTTTGGAGCCAGCACAGACTCAAGTCTTTGCATGCCACTCATATCCCAGGCAACTTCAATCGTGGACCGGATCACCTCTCACGACAGGTCTCGCTCAGGGGCGAATGGAGGCTTCACCCCCAGACGGTTCAGCTGATTTGGAGTCAGTTTGGCCAGGCACAGGTGGACCTGTTTGCCTTGTCGGAATCGACCCATTTCCAGTGTGGTACTCCCTGTCCGAGGCTCCTCTCGGCATGGACGCACTGGCACACAGCTGGCCCAGGGGTTTACTCAAGTACGCATTTCCCCCAATGAGCCTCATTGCACAGACACTGTGCAAAGTCAGGGAGGATGGAGAGCAGCTCCTGTTTGTGGCCCCTCATTGGCCCAACCGGACCTTGTTCTCGGAACTCGTGCTCATGGCATTAGCTCCTCCCAGGCGAATCCCCCTGAGGAGGGACCTTCTTTCTCAGGGGAGGGGCACGATTTGGCATCCGCGCCCGGATCTCTGGAACCTTCATGTTTGGTCCCTGGATGTGACCAGGAGGAACCAGCAGTGGTGAATACCATTACTCAGGCTAGAGCCCCCTCGACGAGGCGGTTGTATGACCTGAAGTGGCGCATATTCATAAATTTGTGTTCTTCCCAAGGAAAGGACCCTAAGAGATGTGGTATTGGATCTGTGCTCTCCTTCCTCCAGGCAGGCCTGGACAGGCATCTGTCTGCCTCAACACTTAAAGTGTATGTGGCCCCTATTGCGGTGAACCACGTCACAGTGGAAGGAAAATTGGTGGGGAATCATGACCTGATTATCAGATTCCTCAGAGGCGCCCGGAGGTTGAACCCTCCGAGGCCACGCCTCGTTCCCTCTTGGGATCTCACTATCACCTTACAGGCTTTACAGAAAGATCCGTTTGAGCCCCTTCAGTCAGTTGAGTTCAGTGCCCTCTCTATGAAGATGGCCCTCCTGACCACGCTCACTTCAGTCAAGAGGGTGGGGGATCTCCAAGCCCTCTCCATTAACGAATCATGCCTTGTGCTCGGGCCGGCAGACTCTCACGTTGTCCTGAGACCTCGGCCTGGATATGTGCCCAAGCTTCCCACCACTCCTTTCAGGGACCAGGTGGTAAAATTGCAAGCTATTCCCTTTCAAGAAGGGGACCCCGACCTGTCTTTGTTGTGCCCAGTGTGAGCCCAACGCACATAAATTGCATTTATCTTATTACAATTGTCTTCTTTGTGTTGATGATCCAAGGCTCTACTAGCTAGCTAAACCACCAATCTTTCAGATAAATCAGTTGACCAGCTCCCTCCAATGTATGTGATTCAAATTATTGAACAGCTTGTGGGAAACACGCCCACATTGCCAAATTACCAGTCTTTGACTGGTGCACTAAACTAACTGAGGTGGGAATTGGTAATCTGATATACTCATAACCGCACCTTGAGTGACGTGTGACCCAAAATCACAACGTCTTAGGTGACATGAGTCCTACACAACAAATAAAAACAACACAACATTACAAAATAAACAAACAATACAACCTTTATAGTAGGCTACATATACACTGTAGGAACACAATATGATGCTGTTTGTTTACAAGAAATTTCTGAAAGTGCAGTTTGATACAACAAGAAAAGGTCTAGTGCAGAGTTCAACTCCTGTAATCAAACAATTATAATAATCTACCCAAGACATCCAGGTTCACTGGAACATTACAGACAGGTGTGTTGGAGCAGGGCTGTTGGGATAATCACTCCCCTACGCTCGATAATACAATGAAATAATGTAGCACAGGGCAGATCAATATATATATATATATATTGTGACGAGTATCCCGAACTCTCATCTCCCCCTTACTGTTATCTCATTTTGCCTCCAGGACCAGGACAACGCTTAGGGGGGGGAAGTGTGACGAGTATCCCGAACTCTCATCAGCGTTGCCCTGGAGACAAAGGTGGAACACCTGCACCGCCTCATCAGGGCTGGGCCGGTCGCACCTGAAGCTTATCAGTCCCCAACCATATAAGCCGGACGCGGCTGGGTGAGAGACAGACGACGGACTTCATTCCGACTAAGGCTTAATGTGTGCACTCTCCTCTCTTTGCAGAAGCCAGCGATTGACCGACCGACCCAGCCCTGAAGAAGGAGCCACGGAATTGTCACCGCACGGCACGAATCACGCACAGAGAGCACCGCACCACAGCCTCCAGGCACCTTGCACCTATCGCACTACCCTTTTATTGAATAAATCCACCCTCTGGGGTATTTTTGAGCTCTCCTTGTCGCGTGATTCTTCCACCCCGTCACTATATATAAAAAAAAAAAAAAAAAAAAGAATCTGTTGCAACTTCTGTTTGTTTGGGGGTTTTTTTACCTTAAAAACTTTAAATATATAATTTCATATATATTCAGATATGTATTGTTTAATATCCATTAGTTACCCTAATACAGAAATCCATAAGAAATGTGAAAAAAGTTTTTGAGTAGCTTGAACAACAGTTTGAGTAGATTTTTTATTGATGAATGAGACCTTTTCCTTTGATTACAGTGTTGTTACTGAACCATAAAATGCAAAACAATGAAAACAACAAATTCTTGTACCTTAACTGATCTAAAAGAGTGAGAATGAGATTTAACTGTGATTTTCTGTTGTTACATTTAGTTAAACTGGTAAGATCCTCAGAGGGGACGTTTTGCAGAAATTACATAGGAATGGAAAGACAGTCTCAGTAAAGGTTGTTGTGAATGAACACAGACAGATGTTAGTTAGAGGATCAGAGAAGGACACCTTTCCTCTGTCACAGTTCAGCTGAACTCTCACACGCTGCAGCTTCTCTTTAACAGTCAAGTAAGTCAAGGGTTGCTTTGGGGATTGTGAGCAGTATTTGCTGTTCATGTACACCACACGCCAGACATTAGTGTTAAAGAAAACCATCCCTTCCTTTGGTTTGATGCTGTGGTTATTCCAAGACTCCAGTGTATATTGTCTCCAACCTCCACATCCCAGCAGTGTGCTCCTGAGTTAAAGCCCTCAGAACCCAGAACACACAGATACTTGTCAAACCTCTCCAGATTATCAGGAAGATTTTGACGTACATCACTGTATGACACACTGGTCAGATCAGCAGAGAGTTTGAGCTTAGGATGTGCTGTGTTTGGATCTAGAGTCAACGGAGCTGCAAAGAGAATAAAATCAGACTAGAGGATAAAATATGATGGTATTATAAAAGTAAACCTAATACATAAACATATTCCATGAGGAATAGACTGTGTTTTGTAGTCATCATGAGTTTGCTGTATGATCTGATGATTTTATGAAATAGCCCATAGTTCAAATACACTTAAACGTCATAGTACTTAAAGTGATTATTAGATGTATTTTTATCAAATGTTGGTCTGTCTGTCTTTGTTTCTTAACTATTTAATCTTTTGTACTGGTCTCTACTGGTGTCACATGTATACATCTGCACTCTGCACTTTAACTTAGCTGTGCACTATAGACACTCTTACACAACTGCAAAATGGTCAGTTTACATCCGCACTCCACCCACCCAACTAAAGACACTCTGTGCAAATGCACATTATTTAACATAATATGCACTGAGCCACCTCAATTGTGCACAAACACTTTATTCTTACACTTCTAACATTTCTAACCGTCATTACAATTTTACATTTCTACCTCATTCAACATTTCTGCTCTTATTATGTTTATTGTGCTCGTCATGTTTATTGCTCTTGTTATATTTAATGCTCTTGTTATACTTATGTCTAATTCCTGTTGTCATGAACATGTGTGCGTTGTTTTGTCAGTGTCCTTCACCTCTGTCCGTCAGAAATAACATTTCATTCTTCTGTATACTGTGTATGTGGAAGAATGATAATAAGAGTTGAGTTGAGTTCAGTCAGATTTATTAGAGACTCACTGTGTTTGAGGGTCTCCTGCATCTTCTTCCAGACTCTGAACCGCAGGTTGCTCAAGTAATGTGGGACATGAATCAAAGCTCCAGAACTCATCTGTGGATCCGGCTGTGAGATCTGGACTCTGGAAAAACATTCAGGATCAGAACTGCAGAGGATTTGAGTTCAGATCCACTGAGAGAAGAAACACCAGCAGCTCAACTTACCTTTCCATCGTGATGCTAAACTCCTGGAAAATATAGAGTTTGAACAACATTTAATATCTTATCAAATGCTCATAACAGTTAATTGTCTCATTGTTAATGAGTTTCTATATAAATTAAGAGTTTGATCATTGGCTGGGTAATTGGCAAGTTGTTTTGTGCACAAACAATGAAGCTGAATTCAGTTGTCACCTTCAGAAAGCAGACGTCGTTGGCTTTCATCATCTCCTCCGTGTCTTTGATTGTGTGTGAAAGAGCTGAGATGTGTCTGTTCATCTCCTCCAGCTTCTCCTTCATCATCTGCTGCTTCTGCTCCTCTTCCTCTCTCAGTGCAGTGATTGTAGCTTCTTCTTCATCTCTGAGAAACTGATGAAGCTTCTCAAACTCCTCTTTAATCTGACGCTCTGTGTGCTCAGCTTGAGACTGAAATCACATCACATTCACTTCAGTCAGCTCTGCTTTAACACTCACTCCACTAATGACCATCATAACTCTTTACTCCATATCCTCACCTTGATGTGTTGAACTGTTTTATCACACTTAGCTTTAATTTCTTCTGTATGTTTGAACTTGTTTTGTAAAGATGTCAGTGCTGTATTCAGCTCCTCCTACAAGTTAAGATGAAAATCTGTTAAACTTGTGTAGCTAAGAGCTTTAGTATATGTTTGGAAGTTTTCATAGCTATTGTAAATTGTATAATGTATGATAATTCTCATGAAGTAGTCCCATTTGTGCCTGAAATTTGCAGGACGTTTATTTTGAAATTATTTACCTTGTAAAGGTTTTAGTAAAATATTACTAGCAAAGCAATGTACTAAGCATATGAAATGAAAGACATTTTCTGATCATACCTTATGCGATGAAAGCACTTCTGTGATGGGTCTGAATGTGTGATTGACATGTTTCTCTGAGTCTCTGCACACTAAACACACCGGCTGTTTGTCCTCCAGACAGAAGAGTTTGAGTTTCTCACTGTGTAAACTGCAGATCTCCTCAGATCCTGATGAACACCTCTCATTTCTCTCCTTTATCAGTGAATCACACAAGTTTTTTAACGCTAGATTACGTGGAGGATCTGCTCTTGAGGATCTTCTTCTGCAGACGGGACACTCCTGAGTTTTCTTGATTCTCCAGAACCGTTGAAGACACTCTTTACAAAAACTGTGACTACAGGACAGAAGAACAGGATCCTTGAAGATTTCACAGCACACAGGACAAGAAAGCTCTTCCACAGATTTTGAATCCATTTCCTCTTCTTCTGCAACAATCTACAATTTACTTTCACTTTCTGAACATTGCTTTGAAATTAAATAAGAATTACAATCAAAATCAAACCTATTCTGTCCAATACACTTCTCCAAAATCCTCATTTATAGTGTCCTCCTCTGATCTCCACAACACTGACTCTCTTTAACATTCAGTATGATATGCAGAAATCATAAGACTAGTCACTTCCTGGTGAAGGTTAACGGTAAAGAAGGGTGGAGTTTCTGATGTTTTTGAGCTTCTGAACAGAGACTGAATGTACAGTTTAACTTTATTTGTGATTTCATCCACTGGACTCAATAAACTGAGAATCAACCTACAAAATGAACAAAAACAAAACAAAACAAAACAAAAAAAGCAATAGAAACCTTTTTAACTGTTTTACTGGTTATAATGGCAATTGTATTGGTTTTTAATGGATACTGTAATGGTGTCTGTTGGTCTCTTCTGGTAATTAGTCGCCTTCAGTTGGTGTCTTGATAAAACCAATAAATCCTAATGTAATATGTCCCAAAACACACTACTGAAAACCATTTTTAATGGTTTTAATGGTTAAAAGTTGATGGTTTGTAATGGTAATTGTAGTGGAAACCATTATAATTTCTGTGATGGTTTCTATTGTTGTTGGTTTTTTCAGCAATTTAATGTATTTTTTTAATAGCAGGAAAGCGAAGCACAATAATTAAACAACAACAACAACTATAGTTTTATGTTTCTAATATATATACCTTATACATAAATAACACATATACTGTGGTGGCTTCTGCCTTTTCTATGAAGAATCACTCTTGAAGTCTTGGGGTTTTGATGCCAGAAGATAGGCTTTATTTATCAAAGACAATAAGGCCGAGAGAACTCTGCAGAGTAATCTATCGAATCTGTGTCCGTATACTCTTTTTATACAGTTTTTCTCTAGGCATGTTCAATACATTTCATACATAGTTGTTTTACCTTCTTTCAGAGTTTTTGTTAGTGATATCAAGGGTGCTCATTTGCTCATCTGGACAGTTATCCTTCTTGGTTCACAAATCCATTGCTGTCAATACAATGAGTATACTATTTTCTATAATATAATAAAGAATTTGGTTTTACTCAGTTATCTGCATCCTTACAATTTTTCAATTAATTTCAAATTTATTCTCAACAATTTTCTAATTCAGTTATCTCTTTGTTTTATAAACTGAGTTCCACTGTATCACTAGATAATTTCCTAGGCCTATCTTGCTCAGTAGCATAGGCCTTTTAACCTGGAGAACACTCAACCCACTTTATGTTAACAGTCAGAAAGACAGTATTTTATCCTTTTGACACAGAATCAGCTCCAACATGTTATGCTGAAAAGTGAAAGTGAAAGTCAAGTCAAGTCAAGTCACCTTAATTTATATAGCGCTTTTAACAATACAGATTGTGTCAAAGCACTTAACAGTATCAAATTGGAGGGCAGAGTGTCAGTAATGTATAATGATAAGATTAAACACTCAATTTTCAGTTAAAGGAATTTCATTATTGAATTCAGAGATGTCATTGTCTAGCTCAGTTTAGGTTAAATAGTATCTGTGCAATCGAATCGGCGATAATCGCTAGAAATTAAGTGTCCCCAACTGAGCAAGCCAGAGGCGACAGCGGCAAGGAACCAAAACTCCTTCTGTGACAGAATGGAGAAAAAAACCTTGGGAGAAACCAGGCTCAGTCGGGGGCCAGTTCTCCTCTGACCAGACGAACCAGCAGTTCAAAAGTTTATATTTCTATTTTAATTTTGTTGCCATTTCTAACAATAGTAGTATTATGTAGTTAGGTGTTTTATTATATTTTTAGCTATTTTGTTATATTTTTTAGTTTTATTGTATTCAATCGAGGTTTTCACTGGGGATATGTCTCTGGGGGTCATCTGGGTGTCCTGGTCTCCGCTGACGGTCAAGGCTGTAGACATCATCTCTTGGTGCTGATCCACCATCTGATCGGATACGGACTGAGAAACAGAATAGGAAAGAAACAGACAAATATTAGCGTAGATGCCATTCTACTTACGATGTAACGAGTACATCGTGTGTTATGGGGAGTGTTCCCGGTTCCGGTTGATCTAATTAATGCAGCCTAACAATCCTTTAACGGATTTGAATAATAGAAGCGTATTAGTGTGTTATGTGTAAGCCAGGTTAAAGAAATGGGTCTTTAATCTAGATTTAAACTGACAGAGTGTGTCTGCCTCCCGAGCAGTGTTAGGTAGATTGTTCCAGAGTTTGGGTGCTAAATAGGAAAAGGATCTGCCGCCTGCAGTCGATTTTGATATTCTAGGTATTATCAAACGGCCACAGTTTTGAGAACGCGGTGGACGTGGAGGACTATAATGTGATAAGAGCTCGCTCAAGTACTGAGGAGCTAAACCATTCAGGGCTTTATAAGTAATTAACAAGATTTTAAAATCTATCCAATGTTTGATAGGAAATATAGAAACATGGCTTTCAAATGAAAGATTGCTATCACCTAGGTTCCTGACTGATGAAGAAGAATTGACAGAGCAGCCATCAAGTGTTAGATAATGTTCTAGGTTATTACATGTGGGGGTTTTAGGTTCGATAATTAACACCTCTGTTTTTTTTCAGAATTTAGCAGTAAAAAATTACTCGTCATCCAGTTTTTTATATCGACTATGCATTCCGTTAGTTTCTCAATTTGGTGCGTTTCACCGGGCCGTGAAGAAATATAGAGCTGAGTATCATCAGCATAACAGTGAAAGCTAACACCATGTCTCCTGATAATATTTCCCAAGGGTAACATGTAAAGTGCAGTACTCCATACTGCACTTGTGATCGATATGATACCTCTTCATTCACTGCTACGAACTGATGGCGGTCAGATAAATACAATTTGAACCATGCTAACGCACTTCCACTAATGCCAATAAAGTTTTCTAGTTTATTCCTGACTGGAATTCCTCACAGATACCATTTTTCTCTAGGAAGGAATATAATTGTGAGGATACTACCTTTTCTAGTATCTTTGACAGAAAAGGGAGATTTGAGATCGGTCTGTAATTAACTAGATCTTTGGGGTCAAGTTGTGGTTTTTTAATGAGAGGGGTACCCCAGAGTACATGTTTATTATTAATAGCCTACTCTGTTCAGAAATAGATTTTAATAACGTGCTAAACAATAATAATTAGTTTCTCAGATATAAGATTTCTTTCTCTTTTTTATGATAGTACAAAGCATGCGTGAGTCTATGGCTACAAAACATATATATATATATATATATATATATATATATATATATATATATATATATGGTGTGTGTATATGTATATCAGATGCTCCTAAATGTTTTTTTTGTTTGTATTTTATTGAATCAGATACCAGCACCAGATGTATCCTGATGTCTCTTCAAACTGTTTTCCTCTGAGAGCGCTGAACCAACGTCAGATGTTCAACTACACTGATATTCTATGTTAAAACAAGCTCCTTTTCTACTGATTATGTTTTTTTCTTCTTGAATCCATGGAAAGAAGTAGAAACACTTAAATAACACACGTAAATATTAGGTATGATTTACTTGTTTCACTTGTTGAACAGAATCTGTTACAGGAATGACGCAAAGTCTGTTCACATCTCTGTGGTTAGATCAGTGTGCACAATAATGTGTCTTTGACCTTCATTATGTATGTTTTATTATACTGTGTTGTAAATAAAATACAAATAATTTAAAAAACCCTTTTTTTCAATCTCCTCACATTTGTAGCATATTTGCTTTATGAGATGAACATAATAAATCATAACGGGTTATCAATTATATATCCATCTTCAGGAATTAGCTGTAGTATTAATAGTACAATAGAATGATTAGTTCGTCCACAGTACAGACCCTTCTATTGACTTTAAGGAAAATTATTCCTCTGGCCACGACAAATAATTTTCTTAACGAAGCAGTGCTCCGAGCATTGTAGCAAGATCGGACGTTAAAGTGACTTAGTTCTGAGAGCAGCAGACAGACAACCAAGTGTGAATACATATGGATGTTTATTAAACTACACTACAGGGTAACATGTAACATAGAACTAGACACAGACATACACACATTAAACATGGATGCCAACGCAAGCAAGGAAGGCACGGAGAGAGAGAGAGAGAGAGCGAGAGAGAGAGAGAGCGCTCGCACGCAAGAGAGAGTGTGGCAGGATTTTAACATCACCTAACAAAAATCTGTTATGAACCATTAGAAAATCGCATCACCTTAATTAAAAGGGGTCAAAGCCTAGAAGCGCATCTAGATAGTTAACAAGCGGTTACTTGCATGGGTTTTGTGGGTGCTGAGTAAAGTATCCTGGTGCATGTATAATGCGTAGATTCCCGGGGGGGGGATTCCTTTTGGAGTAAAAGCTTCGTCCTTCCGTCCTCCCTTAGTCCGAAGTGAGTTCCCAAAGTTACCGAACTTAAAATTGCCAGAAGATCGGGCTCGCGAGGTTTCCCAGGTGATAAATGTGTCTCCGGCGCGCTTTTGGTAGAAGAGAGAGAGGGGAACTGCGCGTGGGCTCTTTAAAGTCTGCGAAGAGTCACGCCTCTCAGGAGGGCTTGACCAATGAGAAAGGCTGAATTTCCAAGCGGGAGTTTGGAAATACTGGGGGTTTTATGGCCCTTTGTCTGAGAGCATGGTAATTTCCAAAAGGGGTTGGATTGAAAGTTATTATACAAACTATTAAAGATTCTTAGGACACTGATATGTTGCATAGGTATCGACATGTAATATCACTCTCAGTTAGATCATCCGAAGACGGATTGATAGAGACCAAACATGTTACAGTCAGAGTGATATTAACTATTGATCTATTATAAGCATGCATAAAACAGTATTAAAATACACGAAAACAGTAATAATATACACAATGACTTAATGATATGTGTGCTCATTCAAAGAAAGGTTTTCCTATGAATTAATTAGAGAAGAGTCCATTTTATGGCATAATGTCCTTTTCCTAAAGTGGATATGAAGTGACCCATTTTGCATTCCTTTGCGCAATAAAACTAATGTTATCTGATGGGTTGCCATGGCACCGGGGGTGCTCTGGCGGCGTCTGCAGACATAGGGGCACCTAAGAATGTGTATTGGGTGAGGGGTCTGTGATTATTTGTTAATCTAATAACTAGTTTCATTTGTTAAATCAAATGAGAAATTGTGTCTGATTGGTCCAAATGCTACATAATTCCCCTCTTTCGAACGTTGTTGTCCGTCCAATAGACAACAACGAGCGACGTTAAAGATGCAGAACAATCAGACTTGCACCTGCCACTCATGGCTGGGAGACAGTGGTGGCTCTCTGGCTGTTGGTTGCCTCCAGGAGTGGTTGTGGTGCCGTGGTGGATGCTGTCAAGTGGAAAGCTGTGGAAATGTAGGCTGTAGTAAGGTGCGGATCCTCGAGCTGGTGCAGCAGGTGTCGAGGCAGTGTCAGCTGTCATCCCGAAGTGAGTTGGTCCGGGTCAGATGGTTGTTGATGCTGTTAGCCAGAAGGCTATCGGTGGTACCCGTGGTGTGGAACAGCCGGGTTAGACTCTCACTGGTGAGAGTGCAAGTGGTTCCAGGGGTCGCAGGGAATTGTTATGGAGATTTTGTAGGGTGAAGAGAGTTTCAGACTGACCTAGTGATGATGGCAGGAGGGCAGCAGGTGGTTGTTAGCCCTCTGTTCTGCTGGACATCACCAGAAATCTGATGTTTGCGGTGTCGCTTTGCTTTTGTGGTGGCACTGACTTGAGCTTGCCTGAGTTGTGTTGGTAGAGGTTTCGCTGTTGGGCATGTGGGCCCGTTGCTCAACCCAACGTTGTCTGGCTGCTTCTGGGGTGTCGACTGGTTGTAAGGGATGCTCCTCCCTTGGAGGGGTCTGATGCTGTGTTGCGTCAGGCAAGGAGTCAGAAGTTTGTCCTTCGCAGTACTCCTCGGTTGAGTCTATTTCAAGGAGCTCTTTTGCCAGTATCAGAAGCTCCTGTAACTCAGAAGTAGGCGTGTCCGGCTGTCCTTGTGCAGCATCCGTTTGGCACCTGTGTGAAGGGTGTGGAGGAGGATGTTGTGGGGGACTGTCGTTGGACATACCATGGTGTTCGCAGGATGAGGATGGCCTTTTCCATGGTTCCTGCCAGTGGCTGGTCTGGGACCTGGGTCTGTTGCCATGGCAACGGCTCTTTCCTCTGCTGGCTAGTGGCTTTCTGTAGAAGGGCCTGGCATTGTGGCAATGCTGGGTGCCTTCTGGCGCTGTTTTGGATTCTGGGTTGTGCAGTTCAGATTCAGTGGGGTCTTACAAACACCTTTGGTAGAGGCCTTGTGCTTGTTAAAGGCCTTCTGTGTCAGGTCACGCAGTTGTTGAGCTGGCATTGTGGGGCAGGCCCTAATGCCTATATGGTGACTTACAATGGGGTGGAGGTTTCGGATGAAAAGGCTCTTAAAGCCAGTGTCTTCCTCCATCCCAGGTTCACTGCGAGCTCCGTAGTAAGCTCGTCGAAGTCTGTGGAGTAATCACGGGGAGTTTCATGACGGCCCTGTTCGATGGCTAAGGTAGCGGTCAGTCCGTGTTCGAATTCTGGGTCTGAGAATTCCCTTTTGATAGCTTGTTTAAACTGCTGGTAGTCCGATTGGATGTGTCCTGGCTGTCGAGCCAGGAAGCGTTGCACTTCTGGGCTGCAGGTGATCCAGAGTAGATCTAGTCTATCTTGGTGGTTCACACTGGTCCACGGCTGCAGGAAAAAGTCAATCTCTCTTAAGTAAGAGTAAACATCATATTCTCCTGCCAGTTCTGGCGTGAGTGCAGGGATGTTTCTGGCCATTCGGTTGAGGTCTTTGAGTGTCACTCCATGTGCTGTTTCAGGGCTCGCCTGAATAAATCCCTTTCCTTCTGCAGCTGCAGAGGTTTTCAGGAAGCTGACTTGTGAAATGTTAGGCAGAAGACTTTGGCTCCCCCCTTCGTATCGGTGTACAGGAGTGAGGGGATTTGCACTGCTGGCTGTGTGACGTGCAGCAGGGTGCCTTTTATTTGAATCCATGCACAGCCGGTAGGACTGTTTCAGTTCTCTCTGAACCATGTCAAGCTCCTCGTTAATGCTGCAGAATTGCTGAGTCAAAGTTTGGACTTCAGCTCTGGCTGCAAGTATATGGACTGCTAAGGCCTTAGTTCTGGTGTCCCTATCATTAAGTTCCACATACGCTGTTTTTAACAGTGTCTTTGTGTGAAACAATTCTCTTTCCAGGTCCTGTCTGGTGGCTTTTTCATACTGCGCTTGGTGTCCAGCACATGGTGCGTTGTGGGTATGCATTAACCTGACCCCCCCTTTGTCACTGTGTCACCACAAGCTTTGGCACAGAGTGGGCATCAGGGACACATTATGCAATGTTGCTCAGCACATGTAGCATGTGTGTGACGTCATGCCGCAGTTTGAGGGCTGGAGCAGCAGCAAGTCGAGTAGATGTGCCTGGAGGTGAAAGTTGGTTTATTCTGGTTACGGCTGCCATGTCATGGGTGGGGGGGGGTCTTGGTTGAGGCCGTGCTCACCATGCAATGCACTTGGATGTTGTTGCACGCCTGGTACAGGTGTTGGTGCTTGACTGGCTTCCTGTTCATTGTGGCAAACTCATCTTTTCCCTAGCCAAGGAGGTGGTGTGCGAAGCTGGGATTGGCATAATTTGAGTCTGTGTAACTGAGGAGTTCTTTGATGCAGTTCTTGTGAGCTGATGCGATTTAAAGGGTTATCAGGATGGCTGTCACTTGTACTGTGATGACTGGGAGTCCAGCTTGAAGTGTTGCTGTGGTGACTGGAGAATCACTGGAGGATTCATGAAGTGCAGAGCTGGGCTCTTTTGTCATCTGAGTAGTTAGTGCCCCGGTGGGAGCAGTGTTCTGCTGAAGTGGGCAACCCCCCTTTAGTTCTGGCCATGTTGTTGGTGTAGATTAGGACTAAGGCAGTAGTTGGTGAATCCAGCTGTAAGATGAAACTCCTTGGGATGAGGGTAAATCAACCATGGTGTAGAGTGCAGATGCCATTTGAGTTTGATGATGTAATGTGGTCTTGAGTGAGACCACATGGCTGACATCAGCTCTGCATCGTTGCTTCTTGTGAAGAGCAGCTTTGGCACTGGCCGTTGTCGACAGGTGCAGGATGTTCTTAGAAAAGGGGGTGTGGCTCGGAGTGGGGCCAGGTTCCCTCCATCCCCTTGAAGGTGTGTGCTTGAGGGTTTGGCCACGCTGTCTGTGTGTCACACTGTTGCTGTCCGTTCCCCTTTTGTGTATGCTGGTAGTGCAGTCTCATATTTTTGCCAGTGTAAACATCTGGTATGGTCTGGCCAGACGTTCTTGCACTTTACATCTCCAGGGGGTTGCAAGGTCTCATAGGAAACTTGTGCACTTGCTTGCGAAGGCAGGTCTGGTGTGTGCTCGGTGAGTGCTTTGAAGCGTGTGAGGCTTCAGGCCATGTCCTCATGGCTGGCTGTGAGATTTTCCCGTGACCTCTGTGACCTGACAGTCTGTCTAGGTGACCTGTCTGGCTGGAGTGGCTGGGGTTCTTGCCCTTCAGCCCGGAGATTCGGCTGTCTCACTTTCAGCAAAGGGTCAATGTGACCCAGCAGCTCTTTATCACTGAGAAAGTTGTATGCGTGTATGGCTGCATGTTCCGTGCACACCTTTCAAGATGTAAAGGCAGGAGGAGTCTGGGTCGTGGGCTGGTCTGACCTTGAGACTGAGTTCTCGCGACCAGCTGAGATGTCAGGTCTTATCTCTGTGACCTGGCAGTGCACTTCAGATGAGTTGGCAGGCTGGAAGTGTGAACGTTCCCGCACTTGAGGCTAATTCTCTGAATGCTTAAAGTCCCTCGGGCTCAAAACCATACGACAGGTCCATGTTGGTGAAAAGAGGGCCGGTGTCCATTTGGGGTTGTGTACACAGGGTGTACGGTCTCATGGAGCTGATGGTCAGGTGCAGGAGAGTTGACCGTGTGTTTATTTTGGCTTGTCGTGGGCGGTCAGCCGTCTGCTGATGTGCTGTTTGGGTGCCATGACCATCTGGCATTAGGATGGATGTCTCTGTTGTGAGAGACTGTTTGACAAGATCTGGGCGTTTCTTTTAGTAGGAGGGCTTTCTGGTAAGTTTCTCATGCCACTCGCAGTTAAAAGGAGTTTTGAGAGTCTGATATATCCTGTTTGCGCTGCTGGGGAGGCCACGTTTTATGTCCTCAGGATCTCTGTTGCTGGCCCGTGTGCACTCCAGAGTCAGTTCTGGGTACTGTGAAGGGATAGGCAGGATTTTACCAGTCTTTATGGAGGCAGCGCTGTGTTGTCTGTAGGCCATATGGGCTGAGTTCCGCAGATGTCAGGTGGTCATGTGGGGGAAGACCATGGAGCTTGAATGGTGACTCACAATGTGATGCGGATTTTTGGAAGGAGGGAAGGTTCTGGAGTTGAGGCCTTCCTCCCTTGTGGCCTGTTCTGTTGTCTGCCGTAGACTCAGAGCTGGCTGTAGCAGGCTTCTTGTAAGTTTTGTAATCCGCTTTGACAGTTTCAGACTGCTGGAACAGGATGTTGTGTTTCAAGGCTGGAGGTGGTCCTGAGCAGATAGTCTGTCTCGTGTGGTCACATTGGGCAGAGTTCGAGCATAAAAGTTCGTGTTTTGCAGGCAGGCAAGTGTGGTGGCCTTCTGCAGGCCAGTTGGTTGGGGTCTGTGGGGCCACACGGTGTGTGTATCTGCAGTGATGCTCTGGAAGGGTCCCTGCCCCACCTGTGGTTGCTGGCAAGTGAGGTGTGAACAGTGGGCCTGGGCCTGCTTGTCAGGGGAAATTCTGTGTTGTGTTTTCCCTTTCTGTTCACCTTGTGGTCTGCAAGCCTATTTCAGTTCATTTGTGACATTGAGTTCGCCTTGGCTTTGTTGGTTGGCGTTTGAAGTTGCCTCGTCGCTGAGCAGAGACTTGGATTTCAGCTCGGCAGCTTGCAGGTGGCATTCACAGGCATTGTTTCAGTTCGCCTGGGTCATTACTTAAGAGAGCTTTAGCCTGCTGGAGCCTCTCTGGCTTCTATTCCAGCTGCTCTCTGTGCTCAGTGTCTGTGTGGGTTTTGTAGAGGCATCCTGAAACTTTCTACTTCCTCTTGTAGCTCCTTGTCCTCTTCATCCGCTGTCATTTGCTGGTCCAGCTGGCCTGGCGGTTCTGCACGCGCTCCCGGTCCTCCGGGCCTCCTTGTGGTTGAAGCATCTTTCTCTTGGCTTTAACTGGATGATGCGGTTGCAGGCAAGAGAACCGATGATCCTGGCTGGCTCTCTGTGGCTGTAGCCCTGGTTTGATCATGGTCTGTCTGCCAGTTCAGGTTGTCATCCAGCTGTTTCGCTCAGGTGCTGTAGATCAGGAGTGGTCCCGGACCGGAGGGCGTCTGTTGCAGTGCTTAGCCAAGCCGGATAATCTGGACACAGGTGGAGCACAAGTGGAGAGGGAAAAACACAAAACACCAATGCAAGTCCGCACAGATTTAGTGAGCTAAAATATTTGGGCTATGTGTTGCATGATTAACTGGTGTGATCAGTTAGTGACGCAAACTAAACGCTTACATATCGTGGCTGCTAAGGCAGGAGTGAATAATTGGTGTGAGTGAGCACCCGAAAACTATGGGTAACACTGTTGATGGGTGATAACCTAGGGGGTCATTTAATGACTTAGGCTATTTGGTTTATCAACGTTATTACCAAGTATTTTCTGATGGTTCAAACAGGTTCGGTCTCCGGGCCCACAAAACAACCAAAACAAACAGAACCGAAATTAATAAAAAATAAAAAATAAATCAAAGTTCAAATTTAGAAAGGAATAGTGGGAAATCAAGGGCTTACTACCACCTCTAGGGGCTGTGACAAGGACTGCGGAGCGGGGCTCTTGTACTGCCTAGGGAGGTGATGAGAGAGATAGCTGGACAGACCAAGCACGCTAAAGCAGAGAGGGTCTCTAGTCCTCTTCACGTTTCATATTGAGTCAATGGCTATATCTTAGGTGTTGTTAGGCTTGGTGATGAGCTGAGGTTACCCGGGTGAGCCCCAGTGATTGGGCCGTCTCCCTTGACTCTCCCGAGCACGCAACTGCAGGGGCTCCTGATCACTCGCACCCATGGCACCCGGTGGCAACCACTCAAACAGCACTGCCTTTTGGCACAATGTTGCATCACTCAAGTGAGGGAGGCTCAACGACTAGCTGGCACAGCCAAAATTGGGTTTCGCCTGTGGGTCCCAAGTTACACGGACCCCTTTTGGGCCTCGAACTATGGATGAGTTCGCTCCTCTCAAAAGGGTGGACCACCGTGTAACTTCACAGGGTACTTAACCAAAATTGCCCTTATGTGTCAGTCAGTATGGTTGATACAACACTTGAGGTCCCCATTGCTGATGTCGTGCTGCGTGTTGCCACTCGGAGTGCAGGGCCAGAGGTATCCGAGGCGCCCCCTTTCCAGTACATGTCGGGTAGGTCAGGCAGACGAGTCCAGCCCCGAGAATTCCCCATGGATGACTCGTCAGCTTACTGCCAAGCACCAGGGGGCATGCTACCTAACAGGGAACATTGAGAGGGGACAACAGAAAGATTAAGCATCTAGGATGAAGCAGCTTGATGCCAATGAGCAAGGGATCAGACGTGTGACGGTGGGCCACTAATAGATTTGAAGGCTCATTGTGCACCGCAGTGGCTAACATTACCTATGCCTATAGAGGAAGGAGAGGAAAAGGGTAACAAAATAAAATTGAAAACAAAGTTAAAATGCCCTAATTGCATATGAAAAAATGGAAAATTGTTTTAAATAGATTTAAAATCTAAGTAAATTCAATTTTGCTCAATAGGTGTAGCTAGACTACAGACTGGAGTAGATGAAATAAAATAAGCCCAAATAAAATAAATAATATTGCTGCAAATAACACGGTAAAATAAAATACACAAATCAAACAAAGCATGTGGGGGAGACCAAAGTAATTGATAGCCCAGCAGAAGGTGGAACAGAAAGAAACTGTAGAGGTAGGAGTTCTGTTTACACTTTACACACACTGTCTCTAAGTGTCAGTCGGATGCTAACAGCTAACAGCTGAGGTAAGGGCTTTAGCTTCTATCCATGTAGGGCCGTTAGCGCGGTAGCTTTGGCTACATGCAATGGTCTGTTTACATTAGTCTGTGACGTATGCGCTGTCTTTAGTTTGAACCGGAAAGGGCTCGCTATCGCCTTTCGGGGTCAGACGTTGCTAAGAAACCGATGCACGCTTAACAACCGGTGTGTGCGCGAAGCACGTGAGCCAGATGTAAACATGCATGGGAATCTCGCGCTCATCCAGTCAAGCTGTCGTTCACACTTCATTCATAACTTACACAGCGCATTCACTTCACAGATCCAATTGCATCACATCAGTGGATTAATATGAATCCAATGACACGCGACGATAAGCAGATGAAATACTGTAGTGAGATTTTTTTTTTTTTATCACACAGCTAAAATTTAAGCCGCTGTCCTGAAGAGATTTTATCTGTTCAGGAGAGACTTACGCAGTTTACCACGAAACCCGCAAGTGGGGATTTTCTTTACCCAATATCAAATAGATTTCATCTAAAACGCACTGCCGATCTGACATTTACTAGTTGGATATGGGACTTATGCTGTTCAAAACTGAAAATGGGGATTCTTCGCCCAAGATCATAACTTTAATATAAAGAAAAAAAATATATATATTTATATATATTTATACGCGCTGCCGATCTGGGATTTCTTCGCCAGATATGGGACTTATGCTGTTCAAAACTGAAAATGGGGATTCTTCGCCCAAGATCATAACTTTAATAGAAAAATATTTATATATTTATACGTGCTGCCGATCTGGGATTTCTTCGCCAGATATATGGGACTTATGCTGTTCAAAACTGAAAATGGGGATTCTTCGCCCAAGATCATAACTTTAATAGAAAATATTTATATATATTTATACGTGCTGCCGATCTGGGATTTCTTCGCCAGATATATGGGACTTATGCTTGTTGCAACGATTACTTGATCAAGATTTTAAGACTCCCGTTATCATTAATCCGACACTGACCTGCAGTAAGATTAATGTTGCTCCGTGATCGGGCGAGGGGGCACGCATTAGTTAGCTACGCTAATGGTTAAACCCCGGGAGTAATAGTCTAGTTGTATGGCATCGGAACACCAATGGCATCAATCTAGCTACATATAATATAAGGCCTTAATTTTAAGATAAGCGAGGAACATCGCTCGCTATCTTCTTCGCGCTAAAAGAGGTTTCTTCTTCGCTCGATTTAGGGCGGTTAAAATAGCATTAAGACACACTATAAAAGGTTTCTTCGTTTTATAGGGTCAAATTTATAAACAGTTAACTTAAGCCATCTTCTTCGCGCTAAAAGAGGGTTTCTTCGCTCGATTTAGGGCGGTTAAAATAGCATTAAGACACACTATAAAAGGTTTCTTCATTTTATAGGGTCAGATTTATAACTACAGTTAACTTAAGCCATTAACAGTGGCTGGTTTCTCAGCGAGAAACTCGAGAACTGTTAAGGCACGGAAAGTGGCGTGTAGCCTACATTCATTCACAAAAAGACGCAGTTGGATAGTAGTCTTGGTTTGAATAAACACACATAAGAAACACACAGTTGTTACTGAGGCTGCTCACAGAACTAGGTTTAAAACGTTGCCCGCATTCTCCACCATCTGTAGCATATTTGCTTTATGAGATGAACATAATAAATCATAACGGGTTATCAATTATATATCCATCTTCAGGAATTAGCTGTAGTATTAATACAATAGAATGATTAGTTCGTCCGCAGTACGGACCCTTCTATTGACTTTAAGGAAAATTATTCCTCTGGCCACGACAAATAATTTTCTTAACGAAGCAGTGCTCCGAGCATTGTAGCAAGATCGGACGTTAAAGTGACTTAGTTCTGAGAGCAGCAGACAGACAACCAAGTGTGAATACATATGGATGTTTATTAAACTACACTACAGGGTAACATGTAACATAGAACTAGACACAGACATACACACATTAAACATGGATGCCAACGCAAGCAAGAAGGCACGAGAGAGAGAGAGAGAGGCGAGAGAGAGAAGAGCGAGAGAGAGAGAGCGCTCGCGCGCAAGAGAGAGTGTGGCAGGATTTTAACATCACCTAACAAAATCTGTTATGAACCATTAGAAAATCGCATCACCTTAATTAAAAGGGGTCAAAGCCTAGAAGCGCATCTAGATAGTTAACAAGCGGTTACTTGCATGGGTTTTTGTGGGTGCTGAGTAAAGTATCCTGGTGCATGTATAATGCGTAGATTCCCGGGGGGGGGGGGGGGGAATTCCTTTTGGAGTAAAAGCTTCGTCCTTCCGTCCTCCCTTAGTCCGAAGTGAGTTCCCAAAGTTACCGAACTTAAAATTGCCAGAAGATCGGGCTCCCCGGAAGGGGAGCCGCGAGGTTTCCCAGGTGATAAATGTGTCTCCGGCGCGCTTTTGGTAGAAGAGAGCGAGGGGGAACTGCGCGTGGGCTCTTTAAAGTCTGCGAAGAGTCACGCCTCTCAGGAGGGCTTGACCAATGAAAGGCTGAATTTCCAAGCGGGAGTTTGGAAATACTGGGGTTTTATGGCCCTTTGTCTGAGAGCATGGTAATTTCCAAAAGGGTTGGATTGAAAGTTATATACAAACTATTAAAGATTCTTAGGACACTGATATGTTGCATAGGTATCGACATGTAATATTCACTCTCAGTTAGATCATCCGAAGACGGATTGATAGAGACCAAACATGTTACAGTCAGAGTGATATTAACTATTATCTATTATAAGCATGCATAAAACAGTATTAAAATACACAAAAACAGTAATAATATACACAATGACTTAATGATATGTGTGCTCATTCAAAAAGGTTTTTATGAATTAATTAGAGAAGAGTCCATTTTATGGCATAATGTCCTTTTCCTAAAGTGGATATGAAGTGAGTGTTGCATGACCATTTTGCATTCCTTTGCGCAATAAAACTAATGTTATCTGATGGGTTGCCATGGCACCGGGGGTGCTCTGGCGGCGTCTGCAGACATAGGGGCACCTAAGAATGTGTATTGGGAGGGTCTGTGATTATTTGTTAATCTAATAACTAGTTTCATTTGTTAAATCAAATGAGAAATTGTGTCTGATTGGTCCAAATGCTACACATTCTCTCTTACCTGCCTCACAGTCACAGTCACACTGATGGGCCATTAGAGGCCATTAGGGGAGGGCCCTTTGTCTCTCAGTGTTATGTGTGGTGGTGTCCAAGGAGTACGAGGAGGTGACGGTTACAAAAGGTAGTTTCTTTAATGACGATAGGTAGAGCACAGAACATACACACATCATACATAACGTACTTAACTTAGCTTAATCTAATCACGGACAAACATCAAGGGAGAACTGAAGGCTTTTAAAGGAACAGGAACAAAAGAGCAACACATAATGAAACTCTGGGGACAATCAAACGATAATTAACTAATGAGGACAGGAACTAAACCAAATAGGAGAATGAGGGCTAGGACAAACAGACATGTAACAGTATCTCCCCCCCGGTAGGTGCGTCCCGCGCCGTAATAGTTCCAACCGGGAGGGGGTGGGCGTCCTGGATGCCGGAGCAGGACGAGACACAGGGCACAGAGGAGGCATCCAGGCGGATCAGGAGGTTTCGGCGGCCATGGCAGTCAGGGGACTCCGAGGGCCATGGCGGATCAGGGGATTCCGGCGGCCTTGGAGGATCAGGGGATTCCGGCGGCCTTGGAGGATCAGGGGGTTCCGGCAGCCATGGCGGGTCAGGGTACTCCGAGGGCCATGGCGGATCAGGGGATTCCGGCGGCCTTGGAGGATCAGGGGATTCCGGCGGCCTTGGAGGATCTGCCTCCGATACCTCGGCCCCTGCCCCCGCCTCGGTCTCTACGGCCGGAGCCCTACTACCCCCCCCCCAAAATTTTCTTGGGAAGTTAACGGTGTTACCGGGCAGACAGTCAGGGTAGCGGACTCTTGCAGCATGGATTCAAAGGGGCGCTCGGACAGCGCGGATTCTTGGGGGCGCTCGGACAGCGCGGACTCTTGGGGGCGCTCGGACAGCGCGGACTCTTGGGGGCGCTCGGACAGCGCGGACTCTTGGGGGTTCAGCGCGGGTTCAGGACGGCGCTCTTGCAGCGCGGGTTCAGGACGGCGCTCTTGCAGCGCGGAGACAGGGAGGCGCCTTCTTGGCGCAGGCACTGGGCGGCGCTCTTGCAGCGCGGGCTCTGGTTTGCGCTCTTGCAGCGCGGGCTCTGGTTTGCGCTCTTGCAGCGCGGATTCTAAGGGGCACTCTTGCAGCGCGGAGACAGGGAGGCGCCTTCTTGGCGCAGGCACTGGGCGGCGCTCTTGCAGCGCGGGCTCTGGTTTGCGCTCTGCAGCGCGATTCTAAGGGCACTCTTGCAGCGCGGAGACAGGGAGGCGCCTTCTTGGCGCAGGCACTGGTGGCGCTCTTGCAGCGCGGAGCTGGATGGGACCAGCGGAGGCGAAGGTGAGCTGGGCGGGTACCGGAGGCGAAGGTGAGCTGGGCGGGACCAGCGGAGGCGAAGGTGAGCTGGGCGGACCACGGTGAGCGAAGGTGAGCTGGACGGGACCAGCGGAGGCGAAGGTGAGCTGGACGGGACCAGCGAGGCAAAGGTGGGCTGGACGGGACCAGCGGAGGCAAAGGTGGGCTGGCCACTTTCTCTCTCGCGGCGGGTTGGCCGCTTTCTCTCTCGGCGGCGGTTGGCCGCTTTCTCTCTCGGCGGCGGGTTGGCCGCTTTCTCTAAATAAATGTATATCTTATTTTAATTAATTTATTATTACTTCAATAATCAGCAAAGTCTATATCTTGAATACTTTTTAAACAACATTCATACAAGTCCATTTATTATTAGGGCTCATATACTCATCCTTTGTCCCTTTTTAGATAGGTCTCATACATTCATTCACTCTTCTCCAGTGTAACACCAGCTGCGCCCATCTCCACAACCTAATCACTCTCAAGTGTCGGTCCAGGCGGAGTGTGCACCTTTTGTCCCCCATCACTCACACAGACACAGACCCGCAGGATCCCGCAGGACAGCCGCGGGAATGCAGACCTCTACTCTCCAGCCTTCTTCGTTCCCACAGAGGAGTCCAAAGTGGCCTTTGTGATCACTCTGCTAACTGGAAAGCGGCTCTCTGGTGAACGGCGGTATGGGGAGCAAAGGCACCACTGTTGTTCTTCGTTCAAGTCCTTCTCGAGGAACTCAAGAAGGTTTTTGATCAGGCTGCATCTGGCAGGAGGCGGCGCGGGAGTTGCTGAGTTACGTCAAGGAAATCGATCGTGATGGATTACTCCATCGAGTTTTGCACGTTGGTGGCGGAATGTCAGTGGAACTATGAAGCGCAGTGGGATATGTTTAGGCATGGTCTGGCCGACCGTATCATAAATGAAATTTATACTCAAGAATTACCCACCTCTCTGACGGGTTGATTGATCTGGCGATTCGAGTGGATGCTAGATTGCGACTTTGTGGTCAACGAGCTCTACAGATTCCGGTTGTTAACACTGAAGACTAATTCTCTAGTATGGATAAGAATATGGCCGTCATTTTCAATACTGAGCCCATGCAGGTGGGCAGAGCTCGTCTTTCACAGGAGGAGAAGGAGAGATGCAGGAACCAGGACTATGTTTATATTGCTGTACTGCGGTCACATCGCGGCGCAGTGCCCGGTAAAAGCCAGAGCCCGTCAGTAGATAGGTGGCTACTGACGGGTGGAGTTGCCTTTGAGAAATCCTCTTCTGCTGCTACTTTTCTCCCTATTCAACTACTGATGGGTCGTGCTGCATTCACATGTAAAGCCTTAATAGACTCTGGAGCAGAGGGTAACTTTTTGGATCGTAAGACAGCGCATAAGTTAGGAGTTCCAGTGTTTCCGCTCAACCCGCCCATCTTTGTCAGTACTCTCTGCAGTCAGTCTCTCCCGCCCGTCACCCATGCCACTGAGTTGGTGAGTCTCATCACTTCTGGCAATCACACTGAGACAATTTCCTTCCTCTTGACTGACTCCCCTTTAGCTCCTGTGGTCTTGGGCCACCCCTGGCTCTCGTGCCACAATCCCAACATAAATTGGCGCCAGAACGCTGTTTTTTCCTGGAGTGAATTTTGTCATGCTTTGTGTTTGTTGTCTGCATGTTCTTCTGTGTCATGTTCTGTGTTCTGTGAAATGTTTTTATAATATTTAAAATAAATGCCCACTGTTCTCTTTTTTTTTTTTTTAATTATTATTTTATTTTAGATATTCAAAGAATGTGTGTGTGTGTGTGTGTGTGTGTGTGTGTGTGTGTGTGTGTGTGTGTGTGTGTATTATATATATATAATATATATATATATATATATATATATATATTATATATTATATTTATATTATTTATTTTTTATTTTTTGGTGACTCAAGTGTCCAAATGCATTTTTGGGCCACTGTATACACATAAATTTGATGAAAATCCCCCAAATTAAGTAATACAATAATGTAATGTCTTTGTATCTTGTTTTTTTTTTTATTATTATTCCTCACAACTCTTTGCTGTGGTTAAAAAAAAAATAAAAAAAAGAATGGTGGAACAGTATATTGAAACTTTGGACAAAATCTAAAAAAAATTTAAGATGAAATTCTGATGATCTTGTGATGATCTTGTGTCTTTATAACAGTATAGCAGACTACTTACATAAATGTATATAAATATTAGTTATCAGTGATAACTTATCACTCTGTATCTCCCAATAATATGTCTTAGAAATAGATTTGTTTACCTGAACGTGGACGCTTTTACTGATGTACAAAAAAGCCTTTTTTTTCTTGATAAAGTATAAACTATAATCAGATGACAGAAGGCATGCATTAGATTGTGTACAGCATGTTTTTCAGCAATGTTTTGATGATTATAGGCCTTAAATATTTGCTCATCAAACATGATACAGTAGGCTTTATATGGTTATTTGGATTCATCATACTGTACTTTATGATCAGATTTCTGACTTCTCTCTCTTTCTGTCTCAGAAATCGGAGCTTTCTCTCTGAAGTGACCCATGAACCTCCTCTAGCAGTCATGGGACAGAGAAGAATAACGGAATTATTTTGCTGGGGAACAAAGTGCATTTTAAAATGTATCATGGATTTATTTTTTAGCTTGAGTGCCGCTGGACCTGAAAAATCAAACATGAAAGATGTTTTAGCGCCCTATTATGCATCAACATCCATATCTTTGACACTATGCTACATTATCTTTGAAACTATATCTGAGAACATGGCACACGTCTGATGTTGAGTCTTTTAGTTGAATGAACATGATTTTTAATTGAAGTCTTGAGTCCACATAAAATAAAGTTATTTTAACTAATGCTCCATAATCAGGTTTATCATGATGACAGACCTCTAATTATGGTTTAATGCTGCACGTACAAACCGTTTGTACAATTGTGAAATAATTTGGCAATTAATCACAAGAATATGTAGAGTTTAAATGAAATAAAGTACATTTAGAATATTTTCTCACAATGACCTCCCAACATGAAATTAAAATCAGTTTTAAAATGAGTTTGCTAACTTTCAGGTTGTTAATCAATAGCTTGAAATGTTTTGATTTACAGCATTTTTTCAAAGGGAATAGTCTTCTTTTATTGATGCTTTTCTATTATCACAATGAAACGTTGTTTTAATTATGGAGCTGATGTCAAGCCTCACAGTTGTACTTGATGATCAGTAAAGACCAAAGCCTTTCAATACTGAAAAAAAACATGTTTGTGTTTGATGTATTATTCACTGCGGATTGCAAAAATATCATATTTTACACGGAAGAGTGAGCAATTGTGCACATTATTTTGAATTTTTTTTATTATTATTATGCATAACAAGAACAGTAACACAACTGTCAAGTGTCTACCCGTCCGAAGTTCCTGTCTGTCCTTATTTGGTTTAGTTCCATTTCTCATTTGTTAATTATCATTCATTGTCCCCACCTGAGTTGAATTACGTTGTTTGCTCTTTTGTTCCCGTTCATATAAAAGTCCTCAGTTCTCCCTTTGTATTTGTCCAATCTTGAGTTATTAAAGGGAAAGTGAGTTGATGCCGTTTCGTTCTCCTGTCTGTCATTTATATATTCGGTCCCACTTTATATTAGGTGGCCTTAACTACTATGTACTTACATTTGAATTAATCATTTGGTACAATGCACTTATTGTGTACATACATGTTTTTACATTGTACTTATATTTTTAAAAATACCTATATGTAATTACATCTGTAATTAATTTCTGTAATTACATTTATAATTACACTGTTGACCCATCGCTTACACCTTAACCCACCCTTAAACCTACCCATGTCCCTAACCTTACCTGTATCCCACCTCAATAGCAGCATAGTGTTTTGCTATACAGTATGAACACAATAAGTACGTTGTACTTATTTTCTGATGTAAGTACATAGTAGTTAAGGCCACCTAATATAAAGTGTGACCATATATTCTACTACAACCACGCACCCGTGACAGAAGATCGGACTGCTACCGAAAATGCCAAGCCCGCCGCCGATTGAGGCGAAGGACCTACAGCCATGGGCGGCTCTCCCAAACCCGCCGTTCGCGGGAAATTCCAGCCGCCGTTCGCGGCTCACCCAAGCCCGCTGATAAGGAATATGGCAAACCCGCCACCTAAGAGAAAGGCAAGCCCGCCGTTCGCGGCTCACCCAAGCCCGCCACCAAGGAGTATGGCAAGCTCGCTGACGGAGGCTGAACCTGTAGGACTTCTGGTGGAGTATGAGCGATGTCCTGGACTCCAGTGCCCCTCCTCGCAAGTGCCTGCCAGTGCCCGCTCCTCGCAAGAGCCCTCCTGTGCCTCCGCTGGTCCCGTCCAGCCCTCCTGTGCCTCCTCTGGTCCCGTCCAGCCCTCCTGTGCCTCCTCTGGTCCCGTCCAGCCCTCCTGTGCCTCCGCTGGTTCCGTCCAGCTCCGCGCTTCCAGAGCGCCCCCCAGTGCCTGCGCCACGAAGGCGCCTCCAAGAGTCCGCGTTCCAGAGCGCATCCAAGAGTCCGCGCCGCCAGAGCGCCCCCCAAGAGTCCGCGCCGCCAGAGCGCCCCCCCAAGAGTCCGCGCCGCCAGAGCGCCCCCCAAGAGTCCGCGCCGCCAGAGCGCCCCCCCAAGAGTCCGCGCCGCCAGAGCGCCCCCCAAGAGTCCGCACCGCCAGAAGCGCCCCCCCAAGAGTCCGCGCCGACAGAGCGCCCCCCAAGAGTCCGCGCCGCCAGAGCGCCCCCCCAAGAGTCCGCGCCGACAGAGCGCCCCCCAAGAGTCCGCGCCGACAGAGCGGCCCCAAGAGTCCGCGCAAAGACTGAAAACCCCTAAATTCACCTTTAAATTTTTTTTGGGGGGGGGAGGGGGGGGGGGCTATATAAAAGTCCTCAGTTCTCCCTTTGTATTTGTCCGATCTTGAGTTATTAAAGGGAAAGTGAGTTGATGCCGTTTCGTTCTCCTGTCTGTCATTTATATATTCTACTACAACCACGCACCTGTGACAACAACATCCATATATAGAGGATCAGTGTATTCTATTATCAATGGAATTCACAATAGCATCAAAGGAACCAACAGAAGGAAGGAAAGAAGGAATTTTTTTTTTTTTCAAATTATACCGGGGATAACAAAAAATTTCCAAAAGAAAAGGATTAAAAAATTCTATACACCCTTTTTGCTTTTTTATTCCTTAGATCTTTTAAAGCTTCAATGTAATGCTTAAGTTTAATTTTATATAATGAAATGTTAGGTTTATTATTAGTCCATTTTTGTTTGTGTGTATATGGTATTTTCCATACATAATTATTAAATAATTACCAAAACTATATTGGTAACACTTTATTTTAGGGTCTCTTAACTAGTTGCTAATTAGCATGAATATTAATAGAATATTAGCCATTTATTAGAAGTAATTAAGCACATATTAATGCCTTATTCTACATGACCTTATTCTACATCCCTAATCCTACCAAACACCTAAACTTAACAACTACTACACTAACTATTAATAAGCACCAAATTAGGAGTTTATTGAGGGAAAAGTCATAGTTAATAGTTAATAAGTGTTCCCTGTTCCAAAGTGTTACCACTACATCTTTACCAGAGAGTCGAATCTTTAATTTTGTTAATTTAAATATTAGATAATATCAATCCAAAACATTCGGGTAGATACTCATTCATAAAATAAGTGTTTTATGGATTCTTTAAGTTACAAAAGAAGCATGCCTCTAAAAATGTTTGTGACCAAATGAATGACTTTATAAGTAACTTCTTTAACTTTATTGGTGAGACAGTGTTTACGAGGGTAACTCCAGACCTCTTTCCATTCAATCTGATTATAATGAATTCCAAGAAGGCATGCATTATGGGAATCAGTTACCTGCGCTGACCTGCACCAACATGTTAGATTTTGATATTTTTGGTACCCAAAGCACACTGATGAACAATTCAGCAATATTAATGAATATAGGGAATGTTTATGTCTATATGAGTTTGATTAGTAAAAGTTGTGTAGATGTGTAGGCCTCCAGGAAATACTCGCCGTGTCTGAAAGCTAGCTGTATTATCAGGTAATGATTTTGCACACAAACGTAGCTCACATGATTTCAGACAAACTGCATAAAGACAGCATAAAGGTTTAATTATCTACAACAAAATAGATCTTTGGTGATAACTAAGCAAATACTTAATTACTACAATATCGATTTCTCACTTGAAATGACATCAAAAGTGTAAAACAAATGTCAAACATGTACATTGACACACAACTGATCTATTCATGCTGCATTGCATGCTGGGAACCTTTATAGTACATATGCACTGCATAACAATGATGCTGTTTTTTACAAGAAATTTCTGAGAGTGGAGTTTGATAAAAGAGAAGTCCCACTGTGAAATTACTGCGAAAGTAATGCAATTATTAATATACTGTAATTTCACAGTGTAGGATTGTGGGATATCAAAGGCAGTGAAGGATACATCCATGCTGCCTTAAAAAATCGATCAGATGAAGGTGTCGCAGTAGACAGGATGTGACACGATCACTGGACTCAGACATGCCTTGCTTCCTTCCTGCCTTTAAATGCTGCATTCTTCAGCTTGATGCAGCTGAACATCCCCCTAAACACTCTTAAACAAAGGTTACAAAAGGTTCATGAAAAGTTTGTGCAGAGGTCAACTCCTGTCATCAAACAATTATAATAATCTACCCAAGACATCCAGGTTCACTGGAACATTACAGACAGGTGTGTTGGAGCAGGGCTGTTGGGATAATCACTCCCCTACGCTACAATCACATTCATATTTGAGTGTAACACCAAACAAAATCAATCAAGATCCAGTCAACAACATCTGAATAGAACCAAGACCTGCCCTACATTTTTTTTTCCGATAATACAATGAAATAATGTAGCACAGGGCAGGTCAATATACGTAAAAATAAATAAATGAATAAATCTGTTGCTACTTCTGTTTGTTCTTTTTTTACCTTAAAACCGTTAAAAATATAAATGCATATATATTCAGATATGTATTGTTTAATATCCATTAGTTACCCTAATACAGAATATTCATAAGAAATGTGAGAAATGTTTTAGAGTAGCTTGAACAACAGTCGATGAATGAGACCCTTTCCTTTGATTACAGTGTTGTTACTGAAACATAAAATGCAAAACAATGAAAATAACCAATTCTTGTATCTTAATTTATCTAAAAGCAGAATGAGATTTAACTGTGATTTTCTGTTGTTACAATCAGTTTAACTGGTACGATCCTCATAGAGGATGTTTTGCAGTAGTTACATAGGAATGGAAAGACAGTCTCAGTGAAGGTTGTTGTGAATGAACACAGACAGATGTTAGTTAGAGGATCAGAGAAGGACACCTTTCCTCCGTCACAGTCCAGCTGAACTCTCACACGCTGCAGCTTCCCTTTAACTGTGAAGACAGTGTAGGGTTGCTCTGGGGATTTTGAGCTGTATTCACTGTTCATGTACCACACACGCCAGACATTAGTGTTAAAGAAAACCAATCCCTTCCTTTGGTTTGATGCTGTAGTTATTCCAAGAATCCAGTGTATATTGTCTCCAACCTCCACATCCCAGCAGTGTGCTCCTGAGTTAAAGCCCTCAGAGCCCAGAACACATGGATAATAGTCAAATCTCTCTGGATTTTCAAGAACATCTTGACATACATCACTGAGCGACACACTGGTCAGATCAGCAGAGACTGTGAGGCAAGCATTTGCTGTGTTTGGATCTAGAGTCAACAGAGCTGCAAAGAGAATTAAATCAGATTAAACGATAAAATATGATGGTATTAGAAAAGTAAACCTAAAACATAAACATAGACCATGAGGAATAGACTGTGTTTTGTAGGCATCATGAATTTGCTGTTTGATCTGATGATCTTATGAAATAGGGTTCAAATACACTTAAACTTCATAGTACTTAAAATGATTATTAGATGTATTTTTATCAAATGTTGGTCTGTCTATCTTTGTTTCTTAACTATTTAATATTTTGTACTGGTGTCACATGTATACATCTGCACTCTGCACTTTCACTTAGCTGTGCACTATAGACACTCTTGCACAACTGCAAAATGGTCAGTTTACATCCGCACTCCACCCACCCAACTAAAGACACTCTGTGCAAATGCACATTATTTAACATAATATCTGCACTGAGCCACCTCAATTGTGCACAAACACTTTATTCTTACACTTCTAACATTTCTTACCGTCATTACAATTTTACATTTCTACCTCATTCAACATTTCTGCTCTTGTTATGTTTATTGTGCTCATCATGTTTATTGTTCTTGTTATATTTAATGTGCTCTTATGTCTAATTCCTGTTGTCATGAACATGTGTGCGTTGTTTTGTCAGTGTCCTTCACCTCTGTCCGTCAGAAATGACATTTCATTCTTCTGTATACTGTGTATGTGGAAGAATGATAATAAGAGTTGAGTTGAGTCAGATTTATTAGAGACTCACTGTGTTTGAGAGTCTCCTGCATCTTCTTCCAGACTCTGAACCGCAGGTTACTCAAGTAATGTGGGACATGAATCAAAGCTCCAGAACTCATCTGTGGATCCGGCTGTGAGATCTGGACTCTGGAAGAACATTCAGGATCAGAACTGCAGAGGATTTGAGTTCAGATCCACTGAGAGAAGAAACACCAGCAGCTCAACTTACCTTTCCATCGTGATGCTAAAGTCCTGGAAAATATAGAGTTTGAAAAAACTTTTAATATCTTATCAAATGTTCATAACAGTTCATTGTCTCATTGTTAATCAGCATCTCTATACAAATTAAGAGTTTGATCATTGATAATTGGTAAGTTGTTTTGTGCACAAACAGTGAAGTTAAATTCAGTTGTCACCTTCAGAAAGCAGACGTCGCTGGCTTTCAACATCTCCTCCGTGTCTTTGATTGTGTGTGAAAGAGCTGAGATGTGTCTGTTCATCTCCTCCAGCTTCTCCTTCATCATCTGCTGCTTCTGCTCCTCTTCCTCTCTCAGTGCAGTGATTGTAGCTTCTTCTTCATCTCTGAGAAACTGATGAAGCTTCTCAAACTCCTCTTTAATCTGACGCTCTGTGTGCTCAGCTTGAGACTGAAATCACATCACATTCACTTCAGTCAGCTCTGCTTTAACACTCACTCCACTAATGACCATCATAACTCTTTACTTCATATCCTCACCTTGATGTGTTGAACTGTTTTATCACACTTAGCTTTCATTTCTTCTGCATGTTTGAACTTGTTTTGTAAAGATGTCAGAGCTGTATTCAGCTCCTCCTACAAGTTAAGATGCAAATCTGTTAAACTTGTGTAGCTAAGAGCTTTAGTATATGTTTGGAAGTTTTCATAGCTATTGTAAATTGTTTAATGTATGTTAATTCTCATGAAGTAGTCCCATTTGTGCCTGAAATTTGCAGGACATATATTTTTAAATTATTTAACTTGTAAAGGTTATACATATACAAATATTACTACATTTTCTGATCATACCTTATGCGATGAAAGCACTTCTCTGATGGGTCTGAATGTGTGATTGACATGTTTCTCTGAGTCTCTGCACACTAAACACACCGGCTGTTTGTCCTCCAGACAGAAGAGTTTGAGTTTCTCACTGTGTAAACTGCAGATCTCCTCAGATCCTGATGAACGCCTCTCATTTCTCTCCTTTATCAGTGACTCACACAAGTTTTTTAACGCTAGATTACGTGGAGGATCTGCTCTTGAAGATCTTCTTCTGCAGACGGGACACTCCTGAGTTTTCTTGATTCTCCAGAACCGTTGAAGACACTTTTTACAAAAACTGTGACTACAGGACAGAAGAACAGGATCCTTGAAGATTTCACAGCACACGGGACAAGAAAGCTCTTCCACAGATTTTGAGTCCATTTCCTCTTCTTCTGCAACGATCTACACTTTACTTTCACTTTCTGAACATTGCTTTAAAATTAAATAACAATTACAATCAAAATCAAAATCAAACCTATTCTGTTCAATACACTTTTCCAAAATTTTCATTTATAGTGTCCTCCTCTGATCTCCACAACACTGACTCTTTAACATTCAGTATGATATGCAGAAATCATAAGACTAGTCACTTCCTGGTGAAGGTTAACGGTAAAGAAGGGTGGAGTTTCTGATGTTTTTGAGCTTCTGAACAGAGACTGAATGTACAGTTTAACTTTATTTGTGCTTTCACAAACTGTAATGGTGTCTGTTGGTCTCTTCTGGTAATTAGTCGCCTTCAGTTGGTGTCTTGATAAAACCAATAAATCCTAATGGAATATGTCCCAAAACCAGTACAGAAAATCACTTTAATGGTTTTAATGTTGATGGTTTTAATGTTTGTAATGGTAATTGTAGTGGAAACCTTTAGAATTTCGGTGATGGTTTCTATTGTTGTTGTTTTTTCAGCATGTGAATGTATTTTTTAATAGCAGGAAAGGGAAATACCCTGTCTGCACAATAATTAAACACAACAACAACTATAGTTTTTGTTTCTAATATATATACCTTATACATAAATAACACATATACTGTGGTGGCTTTCGCCCTTTTCTATGAAGAATCACTCTTGAAGTCTTGGGGTTTTGATGCCAGAAGATAGGCTTTATTTATCAAAGACAATAAGGCCGAGAGAACTCTGCAGAGTATTCTATCGAATCTGTGTCCGTATACTCTTTTTATACAGTTTTTCTCTAGGCGTGTTCAATACATTTCATACATAGTTGTTTTACCTTTTTTGGCTGTTTCTCCAGCCTGCTTTTAGGAAGTAGACAGGGGGCCTCAACTTTATGTTAAGAAAGATGAGGAGGCCTGATCATATATTTGTTTAATGTCCAAATAGAGTGTGCAGCTTCATCATATACTGTAGTTTTGAAATGTCTGCACATTCCATTCTCACACAGGCTGTCACGGTTCACGGGTCTGTGTGTTCATTCCTGTGTGTCTGCTTGTTGTCACCTGTCTGATTGATTGTCATCGTTGCTCCGGAAACCTCGGTGCTGATAATCAGCGCGGCCGCACCTGTTGTGCATTCCGCTGCCTTTATCTGTCTCGCGGTTGCTGTGCATGTTGTCAGATCGTTGTTTTGCTCATGCCTGTAGTTCTCTCCAGTGTTTTCTGTTTCCTGATTGCTTCCTGACTCGGATTACCTACCGTACAGATACTCTGCCGAGCAGTTGTTGGATTTCTCCTGCTGTGTTGGATCGGGTCAGTGCCTAACAGTCTCCGTGCCTCAGAGACCTGCTCGTCTGCATGAGATCATCTGACTTCTCACTTTATCCTTGATTTCACTGTTATCCTGAATAAACTTCAATTCACTTGCAACTGGATTCCGATTTCTCATTCTATGACACAGGCAGAGACATGATTATATTAGGAGAATCACTTGATACATAAATGGTTATATTCACATTGATTATACCTGATTCATTTATATTTTGATTAATAAAACTCTTCGTAAGGGAAAAAATGCTAATAAACTCCATCATGGATTCTAAGTGATCAAGGGCTTAAAGACTACACTTGTCTTTCCATTGACTTCCATTTGGAGCAGAAACGCAAACTCGTTTAAAGAGCTTTCACATTCTGCTACAATACGAAGTTCAAGTTTGATGAACTCAACAAGAATATTTGAACATTTGAAGTTAGAGAGGAAAGGGCATAAAAAACAAAGTGGAATGCAGCCCAGAAACCTCCAAGCTGTTGTGCTTATTTGTTTGTAACAACAGGTTTGCTTTATATTATAAATGATCATCACCCACAAAAATCTTGGATATTATGCAAACATGAAAACACCAGATGCTCAAGCAGAGATGGAGACAATTCTAGTTTTTACAGTATTTTTATGCATGTACTGATTTCTTGGGTGATGTTTGGAGGCCGATATCTTATTTTGTTAAAGGGGCTGTTTTCTATCTACACCGGAGCCATTTACAACGAGTGTTTCAGCCAGGGCCTCAACACCTTCTCCTCAGGATGGCACGTCCGGCCCAATGCAGAATACTACAACTGGACGTACGACGCACACACACACACACACACACACACAACACACACACACACACACACACACACACACACACACATACACACACACACAGAGAGAGGAGACTTTCAAACGTTATCCGTATCTGTCGCTGGACCCCAATATCACAGGCGTTTTCACTGGTCCTTATCCTTTCTGCATTGATCCGGTAAGTCAGACAAATTACTGTGGAAATGACAGTACAGTACCCTTTTCTGTTATTTGTGTAGATAGTTTGACTTAAGAGTAATATTTCTCCTTCATTGTGTTGGTATACGAAATCCTGAACAATAACTAATTCTTTATCTCCCTCAGATTTGGGGTCTGGCCAATAATCATCTGACGTTCCTCAACAGCTATAAGATGAAGATGTCTGTCATTATTGGAGTCATCCATATGACCTTTGGTGTGTGTTTATCCTTTTTCAACTACATGTAAGTATGTTTTTCTTTGCTGTTCTTGAGGATTTCTTCATTCTTTCTGCAAATTGGCGTCTTTTTTTGTTTTTGTTTCTTGAGGTGTACTTAGATCAGACACTGTTATAATTTAGAAATAAAAGGCCTGATTTTCTTGATTTTACCCTGATTTTAGTCCTCTGACACTATAACACTCTGATTTATCACAGTTACTTACATTTTGTGGCATTACTGTTGGGTCCATATCTGAATCAAACAAATACTGCTCTAGTGAGACAATCGCATGGTTGAAAATAAACATTAGGATCCTTTGGAAGGTAATGTTTTTTTAGTCCATTGATCGTGTTGGTGTTATTTTCCTGTCCATTTAAAGCATGAGTGGGCCGGGATAAAGAAGCGATAATGAAGTAGTACCTCTTATATTTGTATTTAAACTTGAAATTTGAAAAAAACCTTAATTTAAAAAAAAAAAAACTTAAATTTGAAAAAAGATCAAAGTGAAATTTGATTCATGACTCTTTTAAAAGTAAATATTTATGTGCAGAGTTCAAAATGACCTTTTGCCATGTGATAAGGGCAGGTGAACTGAACATTTACTGGCCATAAATATTGTTTTCTGAATGTTTTAACTAATGCTCCATAATCAGGTTTATCATGATGACAGCCAATTATGGTTCAATGCTGCACGTACATACCGTTTGTACAGTTATTAAATAATTTGTCAGTTAATCACAAGAATATGTAGACTTTAAATGAAATTTAAATTTATTTACATTTAGAATATTTTCTCACAATGGCCTCCCAACATAAAATTAAAATCAGTTTTAAAACGAGTTTTCAGGTTTAATTTTCAGGTTGTTAATCAATAGCTTGAAACGTTTTGATTACAGCATTTTTCAAAGGGAATAATCTTCCATCCATGTCTTCTTTTATTGATGCTTTTCTATTATCACAATGAAACGTTGTTTTAATTATGGAGCTGATGTCAAGCCTCACAGTTGTACTTGATGATCAGTAAAGACCAAAGCCTTTCAATACTGAAAACAAAAACATGTTTGCCTGTGTTTGATGTATTATTCACTGCGGATTGCAAAAATATAATATTTTTCACAGAAGTGTGAGCAATTGTGTACATTATTTTGATTTTTTTATTGCATAACAAGAACAGTAACACAACATCCATATATAGAGGACCACAGTGTATTCAATTATCAATTACATTCACAATAGCATCAAAGGAACCAACAGAAAGAAAGAAATATATATTTTTTTTTAATTATACAGGGGATAACAAGAAATTTCCAAAAGAAAAGGATTCCAAAATTCTATACACCCTTTTTGCTTTTTTATTTCTTAGATCTTTTAAGGCTTCAATGTAATGCTTAAGTTCGTTTTAAATAATATAATGTTTATTATTAGTCCATTTTTGTTTGTGTATATGATATTTATACATAATTATTAAATAATTACCAAATTTTGCTCCAAACTCTTATTTTTACACAACAAAACTATATCTTTACCAGAGAGTCAAATCTTTAATTTTGTAAATTTAAATATTAGATATTCAATATCAATCCAAAACAATTGGGTAGATATACATTCATAAAATAGTAAGTGTTTTATATATTCTTCCTTTAAGTAAAAATTTTGCGACTACTATCTCACTGGGTGAATTAAAAGAATGACTTTATAAGTAACTTCTTTAACTTTATTGGTGAGACAGTGTTTACGAGGGTAACTCCAGACCTCTTTCCATTCAATCTGATTATAATGAATTCCAAGAAGGTATGCATTATGGGAATCAGTTACCTGCGCTGACCTGCACCAACAATGTTAGATTTTGATATTTTGGTACCCAAAGCACACTGATGTACAATTTCTGGCCACAATTCAGCAATATTAATGCATATAGGGAATGTTTAGGTCTATATGAGTTTGATTAGTAAAAGTTGTGTGGATGTGTAGGCCTCCAGGAAATACTCGCCGTGTCTGAAAGCTAGCTGTATTATCAGGTAATGATTTTGCAAGCAACGTTTGCACACAAAAGTAGCTCACATGATTTCAGACAAACTGCATAAAGGCAGCATAAAGGTTTAACTAAGCAAATGCTTAAGTACTACAATATCAATTTCTCACTTGAAATGGCATCAAAAATGGAAAACAAATGTCAAAAATGTACATTGAAACAAACTGACCACCAACTGCAACTTTTAAGTTGCCATCTTTTTTTCTTTTTTTTCACTCAACTGTCACAGAATGGAATGTATACGCAGTAAAGATTGTATTACAAATTGTAGTCAGAAATGTAATGCAAAATCAATGCATGCTGGGTCATTTTCTTACAAATGACTGAATGAACAGCAGAATGTTGCTAATATCACAGTAATTTGCTGCTCTTGTTTTACTGTGAATTCACATCATAAAGTTGTCTTTAACTGTGCCACTGTCAGAAATGTACTTGTTTACTACTGTAATTGATTTGAAGTCACCATAACGGTGATTGGTGATCCCATTTGTTTGGGATCTTGGACCTTATATTCATATTCAAATTTCTGATCAGTCATGTCAGAAGTGACCAATTAAAACATTTGTCAAAATGATGACAAGCTAAAATATGAAATAAGCTAATTACCTGATTTTAAGATATTCAAATTATTCTTGGCATGTATGTGAAATTTAATTTTAGCATTTTTAAGCATGAAGATTAATCAATAACTTATTTTATATTCATAATTGTTTGTGGATGTTACAGGTGCTATCTAAATAAAAGCACGATGAGTCTTTTAATAAAAATCCAAATCAAGAAACTGAGAATACCCAGAAGCAATGGGTAGCAAAACACATTGATCAAATAATAGCAGACAAAGAAACAGGGGAGAACACAGGCTTTAAATACTAAAAGCAATCAAGGGGAAACAGAAACAGGTGTGGAGCTAATTAACTAATGAGGAGAACTAAGGAAACTGGGTCAACATGTGACAGTGGATGAGCTTTACACAATAGTGAAGCCACTGCTGAGATATGCGTCTTTAAAATGTCTCGACATACAAAACACGAAAAATAAAAACAACACAACATTACAAAATGAACAAACAATACAACCTTTATAGTAGGCATATACACTGTAGAAACACAATATGATGCTGTTTGTTTACAAGAAATTTCTGAGAGTGCAGTTTGATACAACAAGAGAAGGTCTAGTGCAGAGGTCAACTCCTGTCATCAAACAATTATAATAATCTACCCAAGACATCCAGGTTCACTGGAGCATTACAGACAGGTGTGTTGGAGCAGGGCTGTTGGGATAATCACTCCCCTACGCTACAATCACATTCATATTTGAGTGTAACACCAAACAAAATCAATCAAGATCCAGTCAAAAACATCTGAATAGAACCAAGACCTGCCCTACATTTTTCTTTTTCGATAATACAATGAAATAATGTAGCGCAGGGCAGGTCAATATACGTAAAAGAGAAAAAAAAGAAAAATCTGTTGCAACTTCTGTTTGTTTGTTGTTGTTTTTTTACCTTAAAAAGTTTAAAAATATAATTTCATATATATTCAGATATATATTGTTTAATATCCATTAGTTACCCTAATACAGAATATTCATAATAAATGTGAAAAATGTTTTAGAGTAGCTTGAACAACAGTTTTCATCGATGAATGAGACCCTTTCCTTTGATTACAGTGTTGTTATTGAACCATAAAATGCAAAACAATGAAAACAACAAATTATTGTGCCTTAACTGATGTAAAAAAGTGAGAATGAGATTTAACTGTGATTTTCTGTTGTTACAATCAGTTTAACTGGTAAGATCCTCAGAGGGGACGTTTTGCAGTGATTATATAAGAATGGAAAGACAGTCTCAGTGAAGGTTGTTGTGAATGAACACAGACAGATGTTAGTTAGAGGATCAGAGAAGGACACCTTTCCTCTGTCACAGTCCAGCTGAACTCTCACACGCTGCAGCTTCTCTTTAACTGTGAAGAGAGTCAAGGGTTGATCTGGAGACAGTGAGCTGTATTTGCTGTCCTTGTACCGCACACGCCAGACATTAGACTTAAAGAAAACCTCTCCCTTCCTTTGGTTTGATTCTGTTGTTATTCCAACATTCCAGTATGTATTGTCTCTAACCTCCACATCCCAGCAGTGTGCTCCTGAGTTAAAGCCCTCAGAACCCAGGACACATGGATACTTGTCAAACCTCTCCAGATTACCAGGAAGATTTTGACATACATCACTGAGCGACACACTGGTCAGATCAGCAGAGAGTGTGAGGCAACGAGCTGATGTGTTTGGATCTAGAGTCAACGGAGCTGCAAAGAGAATTAAATCAGACTAGACGATAAAATATGATGGTATTAGAAAAGTAAACCTAATACATAAACCTATTCCATGAGGAATAGACTGTTTTGTATTTGCTGTATGATCTGATGATCTTATGAAATAGAATATGTTCAAATACACTTAAACGTCATAGTACTAAAGTGATTATTAGATGTATTTTTATCAAATGGTTGGTCTGTCTATCTTTGTTTCTTAACTATTTAATCTTTCGTACTGGTCTCTACTGGTGTCACATGTATACATCTGCACTCTGCACTTTCACTTAGCTGCGCACTATAGACACTCTTGCACAACTGCAAAATGGTCAGTTTACATCCGCACTCAACCCACCCAATGTGCACTAAAGACACTCTGTGCAAATGCACATTATTTAACATAATATCTGCACTGAGCCACCTCAATTGTGCACAAACACTTTATTCTTACACTTCTAACATTTCTTACCGTCATTACAATTTTACATTTCTACCTCATTCAACATTTCTGCTCTTGTTATGTTTATTGTGCTCATCATGTTTATTGTTCTTGTTATATTTAATGTGCTCTTATGTCTAATTCCTGTTGTCATGAACATGTGTGCATTGTTTTGTCAGTGTCCTTGCACCTAGGTCCATCAGAAATGACATTTCATTCTTCTGTATACTGTGTATGTGGAGATAATAAGAGTTGAGTTGAGTTGAGTCAGATTTATTAGAGACTCACTGTGTTTGAGGGTCTCCTGCATCTTCTTCCAGACTCTGAACCGCAGGTTACTCAAGTAATGTGGGACATGAATCAAAGCTCCAGAACTCATCTGTGGATCCGGCTGTGAGATCTGGACTCTGGAAGAACATTCAGGATCAGAACTGCAGAGGATCTGAGTTCAGATCCACTGAGAGAAGAAACACAGCAGCTCAACTTACCTTTCCATCGTGATGCTAAAGTCCTGGAAAATATAGAGTTTAAAAAACTTTTAATATCTTATCAAATGTTCATAACAGTTCATTGTCTCATTGTTAATCAGCATTCTATACACATTAAGAGTTTGATCATTGATAATTGGTAAGTTGTTTTGTGCACAAACAGTGAAGCTGAATTCAGTTGTCACCTTCAGAAAGCAGGCGTCGCTGGCTTTCATCATCTCCTCCGTGTCTTTGATTGTGTGTGAAAGAGCTGAGATGTGTCTGTTCATCTCCTCCAGCTTCTCCTTCATCATCTGCTGCTTCTGCTCCTCTTCCTCTCTCAGTGCAGTGATTGTAGCTTCTTCTTCATCTCTGAGAAACTGATGAAGCTTCTCAAACTCCTCTTAATCTGACGCTCTGTGTGTTCAGCTTGAGACTGAAATCACATCACATTCACTTCAGTCAGCTCTGTAACTAATGACCATCATAACTCTTTACTCCATATCCTCACCTTGATGTGTTTCACTGTTTTATCACACTGCTTTCATTTCTTCTGCATGTTTGAACTTGTTTTGTAAAGATGTCAGTGCTGTATTCAGCTCCTCCTATAAAGTTAAGATGAAAATCTGTTAAACTTAAGTAGCTAAGAGCTTTAGTATATGTTTGGAAGTTTTCATAGCTATTGTAAATTGTATAATGTATGTTAATTCTCATGAAGTAGTCCCATTTGTGCCTGAAATTTGCAGGACATATATTTTAAATTATTTAATTTGTCAAGGAGAAACATATAAATACTATAGCAAAGTGCTGTGCTTAGCATATGAAATGAAAGACATTTTCTGATCATACCTTATGCGATGAAAGCACTTCTGTGATGGGTCTGAATGTGTGATTGACATGTTTCTCTGAGTCTCTGCACACTAAACACACCGGCTGTTTGTCCTCCAGACAGAAGAGTTTGAGTTTCTCACTGTGTAAACTGCAGATCTCCTCAGATCCTGATGAACACCTCTCATTTCTCTCCTTTATCAGTGAATCACACAAGTTTTTTAACGCTAGATTACGTGGAGGCTGGTCTTTTGAGGATCTTCTTCTGCAGACAAGACACTCCTGAGTTTTCTTGGTCTTCCAGAACTGTTGAAGACACTCTTTACAAAAACTGTGACTACAGGACAGAAGAACAGGATCCTTGAAGATTTCACAGCACAGGACAAGAAAGCTCTTCCACAGATGATTTTGAATCCATTTCCTCTTCTTCTGCAACGATCTACAATTTACTTTCACTTTCTGAACATTGCTTTGAAATTAAATAACAATTGCAATCAAAATCAAACCTATTCTGTTCAATACACTTCTCCAAAATCCTCATTTATAGTGTCCTCCTCTGATCTCCACAACACTGACTCTCTTTAACTTTCAGATATGGCAGAAATCATAAGACTAGTACTCCTGGTAGCGTGAAGTTTAAAGATAAAGAAGGGTGGAGTTTCTGATGTTTTTGAGCTTCTGAACAGAGACTGAATGTAGTTTAACTTTATTTGTGATTTCATCCACCGGACTCTGAGAATCAACCTACAAAATGAACAAACAAACAACAACAAAAAAAGCAATAGAAACCTTTACAGAATTGTAAAGTTTTAGTTTAATGGTAATGGATTGGTTTTAATGGATACTGTAATGGTGTCTGTTGGTCTCTACTGGTAATTAGTCACCTTTGGTTGGTGTCTTGATAAAACCACTAAATCCTAATGGAATATGTCCCAAAACACACTACAGCAAACCATTTTTAATGGTTTTAATGGTTAAAAGTTGATGGTTTGTAATG
>JAJUBA010000478.1:0-50000 GCA_029620275.1 Acrossocheilus wenchowensis | reverse complement strand
ATTGGGGGCGTAACTATTAGTGATCCCGACTGTTATGTCACAGTCGGTGTTATGTTCTGATTTGCCTATCATTTCCATGTACAGAACTCTTATTATTCAACTATGCCAAGGTAAATACAGTTTTCCATTCTATGGCACCTTTAAAATTTTCTGAACAAAATCAAGTTAAAAAAAAAGAACAAAATTAAAAAAAGTTTGGTCTAAAATTAATTAAATATAATGAAGAATTACAGTGAAATAATACTTAATAATCAGGAGGGTTGAGCCACTGGCTCACTTTACCCCAGGATATCTGGCTCAGATTAACCCAGTTAAAGCTAACAACACGCTAACAGTATAGCCTCCTACTATATCTTCCTAAAGTACAAACACATCCTTGAACAGCCAAAAACTGTTTTTGAACATAAACACAATTAATTCCATGGGCCCAATTCCATTATCACAGAGTAAGTAAAATGGATAACTCTCTTCATATATTTGTGGTCGTATCACCAATTTTGTTGAAGGTTGTCTAGAAACAATGGGTGGCTTAGCTTCCCTGCAGGCTCAAATCACCCTGCTCTACCCTATATATTTATATATACCCTATATATTTAAATTCATATAGCTTAATTTAAAGATTATGAGAAGATTTTTTCTTGGTAGTGAAAATTAGAATCCTACTATGAAGAAGGCCTACCTCATGAATATTAATTAGGTCACGTTGAAGTTGCTATAGCCTTTTAGTAACATCATTTGTTTTTAAATATTTGTAATAATGTAGTAATTTTCACGATTTTGTAGGACTGTCCACTGCTTACCAGTGTGCACTTCTGCTAAATCGGTTAGATGAGCGGCACGTTACGTAATTAATATTCATGAGATAATTCTTTCCCGTAGTAGGATTGGTAAATTCCCGCGGGGGAAGCCCAATGAGCGCATCAGCTGCTGCGCATGCGCATGAGGGAGCGCATAGAGCGCATCAAAAGTTTGGGAGTTTTCAGTGGACTGAGTGTATTAATGGGACGCCCCGGCGTTCAGTGTGTGTTTGCCAATGTTTTATGCTCGTAGACACGCGTGAAAATTTCTCACAGTGGACGTGGAATTCTTTTATGGCTTTTTTATTTAGATCTAAATCGGATTGCATGCGTAATGATACGAAGTAAAACGTAAGTAGAGTTTTATTTGTGCTTCTCTCTTTCCTCTGCACCGCACACCAAACTGACCTCTCTGAACTGAGTTTAGGCATGGAGTTTGTATTTTTACTGGCATTATCAAACAGTATTTCCTATTTTATCTAGTGTTTTTGCCATTTTTAATGGTTATTTGTTTTAAGGCAGGTCGACACTAATTGCACATTCTTCCTATGTTTAGGAAATATGCGTTTCTGTTCTACTCATTCCTACTGGAGTTGTTTATTTCTAGGATATTTAAAAATAAGAGTGTTTAATAAGCAAATATTGTTCGAACGACGAAGACGCTGACTGCAACGTTCCAAGACGTTCATAAAGTTACTCAAAAAGCTTTAATCGGTGTGCATTAAACTAAACCGTCTGTGAAGAAAATGTGATGTAAGGCATTATTTTGATTTGTCGTTTTTATCATCTGCGTTTTTCCACAAATGTTTTACGTATCAAACGTAAAACGTTTGTATCAAAGGTTGATAGAGCGCGCTCAGGTGGCATTGAAAAGAATTAAAAAGTAACGAGTTCAGTCTGCAACATTCTATTCTATCTGTTTCTGTTTCTCTCGCCTTATCAAGTTTCTGATAGACCTACATATATGGGCCAGTAGTGGGACTTTTTGAGGTGATCAGCTTTGATAGGTTTGCTTGTGCAGGTTCTTTAATAAACATCTGCCGACTACATTATCAATCGATATTGGAAATGTTATTTCTTTTAAAATTCACACACATCCAGAATACAAGTGAACTCCCAGGTGAAAAATAATGTACTTAAAGTGCTCCATTTTCACGCCCTAATTTTGTGCCGAATATACTAAAAAATATTCTTTAGTACTAAAATGTGCTTTTAACATATTATTTCTGTATTTGTTTTTAAATCTGTAATACACTCGAACCCATCTTTCATACACTAGTACACTCAAGTGTACTACAAGTAGTAACTAAATACATTTTTTGAAATACAGAGATGGTGTCTTAAAAGCATTAAGTTTATATTCCAATCTTGTCTGGCCAGAGGAGAATGACACTATTTCGATACACACTATTTCCCAGACTAAATACTGTAAAGCTGATATAAAGTCACCCAGCTTATATCAAGCTGATGTAAAGCTGCTTTGACACAATTTGCATTGTTAAAAGCATTATACAAATAATAGTGACTTGACTCGACTTGACTTGACTATTCATGATGTCCCAAAATAACACTGCTGAGGACACTTCGATGATGTTAAGTTTATCTTAAGAAGTACTAAAGAATATGTTTTTAAGTATATTAAGTACAAAATTGGTGTGTGAAAGTAGAGTAAAAGTAACAATGCTGTTTAAAAGCATCCCAAGATGCACCTCATTGATGGTTGAGAGAAGGAACAGTGTGAGAAGAGCTGAAGTCTGGACGGTACAATCCCTGTACTTTTATTCCCATTCTTTCATTTTTATTATTATTATTATTCCAAAAGTGGGAAATGGTGCAGACTGTAGTTTTTGGAAGTGCACGTACACATGGATTCCAGTTACGGCATGCTCATGTTTTTGGCAGCACAGCCTCTTGTTTGCTCTGCCAGTAATCCAGAATCTGTGTCAGCTTCACTTTTTCCCTTTTTCTGTCATTGTCCCGTGGCCTCATTCGCGTTCATTAACTGGCTGGAGGAAGGAGCGCAGCACATGTGGCAGGAGTTTCTCTGAGGAGGAAGGAAGCACACAGAGCTTGAGCTCTTCATGTGCTTGGAAATCTCAACACCTTGGACCCTTTTGAAAGTGTTACCTCAGGTTAAACTCTTGCCTGGCAGCAGCACAAGCACAGAGGGGAAGCACACACTCATTACAGACACCCTCGTGTTAATTGGGGACAAGAGCTGCCAGGTGCCTGACCCCATAGGCTCACTTTGGGTTGCCCCGTTGCTGTAAACAACCTCATTGTTTATTGATCGGCGCTCGTGTGCTTAAGGCATGCAAGTGAGGATGAACTGCATGATGCAGTCTGGCCTTGCTATAGGACTTGTGATCAGCTGGGCTCTTCTAAACAGGGAATTTTGCATTAAACCGAAATGATTTCTGGCTAGTTATTTTTAGGTTAAAATGTATGCCATATTTCTATACAGCACTAGTCGAATGTTTGGAAAATGGCGACTTTTTTATGTTTTGAGAGAAGTCAATCAATGTTTTTTTTTTTTTTTTTTTTGCAAGATTCATTGATTCAAATGTTTAATAATTGTTGCAGCAATTATTTGAAATGGAAATCTTTTGTAACTTTATGAATGTCTTTACTGTCACATTTGTTCAGCTGATATTAGAATGATTCCTGAAGGATCATGTGACACTGGAGTAATGAGGCTGAAAATTCAGCTTTATCATCACAGGAAAAATTATATTTATGAATATAATAGAGAACAGTTATTTTAATTCATAGATATAATTTGAAATTGTATACTGCATCAACATAAAAAACAATATTACTTTTATTATTTTTAGTGTTTTTATATAGATCAAATAACTTCAGCGTTGGCGAGCATAAGAGACCTCTTTCAAAAACTTTTTTTTTTTTCTAATTCAAACTTTTGAATGATAGTATGTGTGTGTATATATATATATATATATATATATATATATATAAATATAAATATATATATATATATATATATATATATAAATATATATATATATATATATATATATATATATATATATATATATATAAATATATATAAATAAAATAACAGCTATTCATTGTAGTTTCACAACGGAGTCACAAGCTGTTTAGAGAAGTTGGCTAGTTGATCTATTTTTGTTCTCATATTTTTAGTGATTTTAATTTGCATGCTGATTTACCGGTTTGCAGTGTAAAAGTTGTTGTTTCAGTGATTTTTCTATCTTGTTTCCCGCTGCAGATATACGTCCCAGCCGTGAGGAGAGTGGACAGCGTCTTTCTCGTGGACTTTTCACCTGTGGTATATCGTTTGTCTGGAAACTAAATCTTCGACTTTTCATGGAACATACTTTGACACCCAAGAACAAGAAGTGAAATTCATGGCCACCATCCCCATCCCTCCACCCTCGATCCCTCCTCCTCCCCCTCCTCCTCCTCCTCCTCCGCCTCCGCCTCCTCCTCCGCCCGTCTCAGCCAGCGGTCTGACCCGAGTCGACTCTGGCCGCAAACACCGGCTTCGCAACCTCAACTGGGAGCGGATCCCCAAAGAGCGCGTGGAGGGCCGTAAGAGTGTGTGGAGCGGCTCTCTGGATGAGGACTGTGAGCTCTCCATTGACCTGAGCTCTCTGGATGAGCTCTTTGGGCAAAAAGAGGGTGACAAGACAGACCGGGCCAGTGGTTTCCGGCGCAGTTTACGGCGCTGCGGGTCTCCACAAGAGACAAGTGTGGACAAAGTAAGAGCAAGTTTCATTATCTACCACAAGGATGAAGCTAAGGATGTACAAAGCTACTCTTTTTTTTTGCACCATGAAATTGTTGGTCTTGTGAAAGCCCTGTGTTGTTGGTTTAAGATCATGACCGTCATATAACTTATACATATTATATAACTTAATATGTATAATCATATAATTTATAATATAACTTAACGTCATGTAACTCAGATACAGGACGTTTTTGTGTTTGTAAACAGCTGAATGGAGCACAAAAATGGAACAGATTTATGAAAGTTAAGCATTTAATTTCACACGCTCATGGCTCAAGATGCTGGAAAAACAAGATGCAATGACAAAGACCTCATCTGCATGTGTTCAATTTAAAAAATATTTACAGTAATTGTCTTAATTTATTGTTGAAGGCAATGGACTTCCCTCTTTTTTTAATAAATGTATAAACTGCATCATCAACTTTTTATCAGTATTTACAGCATGTTTAGTGAAGACAATTTATAGGCCCGGTTTCACAGACGGGGCTTAGACTAAACCAGGATTAGGCCATAGTACAATTAGGACTTTTAAGTCCTTTTTTTTTAATGTACTTAACCAGTAAAACATTACTGGTGTGCATCTTGAGACAAAACAAAGGCATTGACATGTTTTAAGATCTGTCAGTGCAAGTTTCTTTCAGTTGAAACGGCTCAGAATTACATTTTAGTCTAGGATTAGGCTTAAGCCTGGTCTGTGAAACCAGGGGTTAATGTTTTATTTAAACCAAGCGGTCACTTTTGCAAACTTGTCTGAGTTTGTGTGCTGATTACCTTCATTTGTGTTTGCAGGTTACACTGCTCGACTCAAAACGCAGCATGAATGTTGGGATATTTCTGCGCCAGCTGAAAATGTAAGCTTTGGTTTCATTTTTACTAGTTATGAACAATATGTATTAGTCAGGCCACTTGAAAAGACACATTAAGCAAACACATTAATATATATACTATATTGGCCACCCTGCTCTATAGACATCTGTATTGGCTGTTTTAAAAATGGGGGCAGTGATATTGTCCCATTTGTTACAAACAGGAAGTGAAGGTTTCCTAGAGAGAGCGTCTTAACACTTCAGACAGGCAGTGGCTGCAGGTTATGTTTATTTTTGAGCCACTGATTGCCCTCAGAAGATGCTGTCCTGTCAGAACAGATGGGTTTGATGGCCACTGAACGTGGTCAAAGGTCACACCTGCTTTTTAGCCAAATGAGCCTTGATGAGAAATGCAAGCTGAACTCTGCACTGGCTTTTCATCATTTGCACTGAGATTAAATGTCAATTTTGATTCAAGTGTTTCACTCTGTAACACTTCATTGGAAAGCAGCTCTTACAGGAAATCATAAGCCTTAAATCATTATTCATCCCTTTCAATGCAATTGTCTTTGTTTTATAAAAAAGGGTTGTTTTTCTCATGTCAGCACTTGCTTGCTGAGTAAATATATGGGTGCAGCAGTGCCCATCTGAGTTTGAAAAGCCTTTCCATGGGACTGATATCTGTCAGAACATGTGGAGGAATTACAGAGAAGTGCTTATGCAGGCAAACACATTTCCCTGTGTGTTTAAGTGCACACTTCTGGAGTGTACTAGTATGAATTATACTCGGCCGTGGCCAAAGCAGGTCTTTGTTGTCATAGACTCGTGTACCTTTTTTTTGTCAATTTGCACTCAATCAGGAAACCACAAGAGCCTTCAGTACTCTCTGACATTAACAATTAGGCCAGAAAAATAAAAAAATATAAACCAGTGTGGTCTTGTTGAACCTCTTTTGATATAAGCAAAATAGCCAGCTGTGTGTCCTTTCCTCTGGCCTGAGGGAACCAAGTGAAACTGGAAAGACAAGCATCTGTGACCTCATTTAGGACAACGGCATCAAATTCAAAACTCTGTCCAGATACTAGATTTCTGTAGCCGATTAACACAAAGTATATTTCTCACTTATTTGCATATTTACAGTAATGCATTTAAAATGAAAGTCTAGGGGCAAGCGTTGCACTGGAGAAGTGTTAAAAAGCACAGTATTTTACAAGTATTACCATAGAAACAATATGAATGCTACTGTGCTAAAAATCAGTCACTGACCTTCTCTGTCCATCTATAGTACGTACTATTTGTTTTCACACGATATCCCTATAGACACCAAAAAGGGACTGTTTACACAGAAAGGGACACTTGCCCCATAGACTTCCATTGTAATTGCATAGATATGTACATGTGTACAATTTTCAAAAAAAAAAAAAAATGAAAATAAGCTTATTTTATTAGTTAGCTCGTTGCCAAAGCAGCGTTTCTCATTTTGGTTTAAAGTACTAAAATTTCAATAACTAAAGCTAAATAAACTAAAACACTTTTAAACTGAAGGATAAAGTAATTTGTTGAAATAAAAAGCATTTTTTTGTTGTTTTTTGAGATGGTATAAAAGTAGAACCCCTGACTCTTAAGGCTATTGCAAATTTTTGTACATTGAAAAATAAATACGACCTCACGTTGTCAATCAACGTTTACACACTGCCTCCGAAACTTTCGTCCGTCATTTTCAAAAAAAAAAAAAAAAAAATCAGACCAGGTTCGGTTTTCTGCATTTTCGCATCCATAGCAAGCATTTTGATAGGAAAGGATGACGAGTACGAAAAACGCATACGAAACCCACGACTCGGTGTGCGAGGACCTTTATTCCTGATTCAGCCGAGCCAGAGATTTGTACTGTACATGGACAGAGAAAATGCTTGAAAGTGATGTAATTTTCAGAGTTTGCTCTTCCCTCAGTGCTGCTAGGGAGATTGTGGAGGATGTGCGGCGAGGGGTCGGAGAGCGTTACGGAGCTGAGAAACTGGCAGAACTCTGCAAGCTGCTGCCTGATAATGAAGAGGTATTGTATACTCTCTGACACGCCACGCTTCACAGAAACAGACAAGTCTGTCCTTCCACGCTTTGGTCTGCTTCATATTAAAAGCAATTAGACATGATGCTGCTTGTTTGAAATCATCTGTTTACACCGCATGATCTCCTGTTACACTTTCTGATTATTAGAAATATAATACTTCCAACCAGGAAAAATCTCGCTGGGCGGATAAGGAGATAATTTGCCTTAGAAATTATTTCTTGAAAGAGAAAATTGAGACAGTTCATACTAAAAGCCACAATATACTTCAAAATCTGTTCACACCTGTTCATTATTTGATTACACTTGAAGTAAATCTGGTCAAAGGGAAGTTATTGTGGAGCTCACCGGCGCAAACTTCCCGTAAAAAAACTTCACTCCAGCTGTTAAAGACTGTGAACTGATGTAGAACTGCGACTGGTCCGTGACTATTATGTAACTGAGGTGTGTGCTGCTCTGTGGCTCCACCGTATTTGACATGAAAATATTTTCAGGTTAATTTCTTCATTCAGTCTAACACACTACAGCTCCTGCAAACACATCCATGGCATATTCCTGCACATTGCATAGAATCCTGTGTCCCAGAATGCTGTGTGCTTTGGGGAAGTCTAGAGGAATGTTAATTTATTTATTTTTTTGGACTAAAATTGGATTGAAGATTAAAACAAAATTTTCAAGAAGTGTAACTGGATGCTGTTTCACTTGCAATTGGAAAAAAGTGCATGTCATGACACCACAGACCTGTATAGTGATACTATACAAAGTGTCATGGCAGCACACAATAGTCTTCATTCATATTTCAAATATTCAATACATGCTCAAATTAAACCACATTTACAGAAATCCATATACTCAGCAAAAAAAGAACCATTCTCTCGCGTTCAACTACTTTTATTTCCAGCGAATTTCTTATCATGTGTAAATGTTTGTTTAACAGAAGTTAAACCACTGAGACAAACTGAACAAGTTTCACAGGCATGTGACGAACAGAAATGAAATGAGTTACTCCAAAGGAAAAATATTAAGTCACATATCTTGTGTGCTCAGCAGCTGCTTTCAGTGCTACAGTGAGTCTCATCCTCATGAACTGCACCAGATTTGCCAGTTTTTGCTCTGAGATGTTATTCCAAGACATTTGCAAGTTCTCAAACACATCTGGGCACATGTGGTAACATACAGTGTGCCACTGCGAGGACAATCCGAGACCTTCCTGTCTCCCTGTAGCACTGTCTTGGACGTCTTATATTATGGACATTGCAGTTTATACAGTTCAATTTCAATTTGTGGTTATTTGTATAGCACTTTTCATTATACAATTCGTTGCAAAGCAGCTTCACAGAAAAGGAATGTTACACTTTAGAGCAAATTATTAGAGATGACTACGTCAAAGTGATGTCCATTTTTGTTTTTAAACTCTGGCCACATCTGCATGCCTCCTGAAGTAGGATTATGGTGTGTTCGCCCTGGACTTTAGGCATCTTTCTTCTGTTGTTTTTTAGTAGAGATCTCTTTAAGGACCTTGCCGCTGTCGCCTCTGGCTTGCTCAGCTGGGGACTCTTAATTTCTAGCGATTATCTGCGATTTGAATGCACAAATACTATTTAAACTAAACTGAGCTAGACAGTGACATCTCTGAATTAAATAATGAAATGCCTTTAACTGAAAATTGAGTGTTTAATCTTATCATTATATATTACTGACACTCTGTCCTCCAATTTGATACTGTTAAATACTTTGACACAATCTGTTTTGTTAAAAGCACTATATAAATAAAGGTGACTCGACCTGATGATAAAGATCTTGATCTTACTCATAATTGTCTGCCGCCTGTAAACTGTAGTTGTCTAAGGAACTGTTCCACAGGTGCATGTTCAATGAAGCATGAAATATTATTGCACAAGCATGAAAATTGTTTAAACCCTTCCCTATAAAGATCTGTAAAGCTTATGTGGATTTTACAAAATTCTTTAAAATACTGTATCCTGAAATTGTATTATTTTTTTTCTGAGGTTATATAAATGAAAGCAGACCAAATTTTCCTCTGAATATTCAGAGATGCACTGGCCACTCTGGTTGATAAGTGTCAGTTAGTTCAATATGTGAGCTGTGGAAGAAGCAATCTCTGTTATTAATGTAATTTACACTAAAGAAAATGCCTCTTTGTATATTAAAAGCATAACTTAAAATACTCTTCTATACATGTTTACATTTTGGTAAATAGTGTGTCATAAAAGCAAGGGAGTGGTCTTTAGATTTAAAGACATGCATGAAACCGACGCAGCTCAAAAGAGAAATAAGTGCAATAATTGAGAGCATTTATAAAAACTTTATAATTAAAACTGTAATTGGATTTTGATGAAGAAAATGAGTAAATTACAGTATTAATGAAATTAAAAATTAATTGTTGGATCCTCTTGCAATAATACTGTGCAACCCTAGTATACAGCGTTCATCACGTATAAATCTACTTTGTATTTGTGTTTCTTTTTTCCCAGGAGGCCAGATTGAAAAAGTTCAGCGGTGACCGTAGTTTACTGGCAGAGCCGGATCTCTTCATTCTCTTGCTGGTGGAGTTACCCAGGTAAGAGTTCAGGGCTATAAATGCTCCACGTCATGGTTTCTTTCACTCCTCCCTCATTAATCTGCTCATCATCATTATCATCTCTAGCTTTCGCATGCGTCTGGACGTCATGATCCTCCAGCAGGAGTTTGACCCTGCGGTGACCTCTCTCTGTGTGGCGGCCAGATGTCTGCGGGAGGCGGCTCGAGGTAACAACCTCCTCTCTCTTGATTTTGTTTGGACCTGTTGCAGCTCTGAAAGCTTTCGCTCGCCTCCTAAATGAAGTTCACGTGTGAGCCACGAAGTATCCGAGATCTTGTGCTCAGCCTTTTATGGAGTTTTGTTCTGGTGTTTGGTGGTGTAAGTGGATCCTGATGGAGGGGTTCATTGATGTGGTTGACGCTCATGTGTTGTTTGTGCAGAGCTGCTGAGCTGCCCAGAGCTTCACTACATCCTGCGACTTGTGCTCAAGGCGGGAAACTACATGAACGCTGTAAGTGTTTTATTTGACGCTTGTGCATCAGCATTAGGGTGACCATATTTTAGTTTTCAAAAAAAGAGGACAAATGGACCATATCACAAATATCAAAACTCAAAATATATAATTTCAATACCTAAAATCCATACTTTACAGTCACTGTTATGCAGATTGATCATAAACACAGCAAAAAGGCTTCCTACCAGTGGCCATCCTTCACAAAACGTAACATCTACCACAGTTTTATCACAGGTGGAATGTTTCAATACAAGCATTTGTATGATGTAATTCATGCAATATTTTAAACCTTTAACCCACGGGAGGAAATTAACCCCTTCGCAAGAGTTTAAAATCGGAAGGAATTGCCCAATTCCGTGCAAAAAAAAATGTGGATTTGGCAACCCTGCATCCAACACGAGCTGCATCCAAAGTGATTTACATACTATGCATATTGATAGCAGTTCCCTGATGCGCAAAAATGACATTCAACATTAGAAAGTTTGCAGGAGCAGGCGGTAATCGTCAGAAATTCAGCGGGAGCAGGATTAAGAAAACAGTCCCGCACAAGACTTTAATACAAAAAAGCGCACACAATGAATGCCGACTGTTGAAAGCAAAAGCCGAATCCCGGACATTTTGGGGCGATTTATACATCCCAGCTGGATGCATTTTTCCAAATAGTCCAAAAAAGGACGTCTGGTCACCCTAATCAACACGTATCTCCTGGTGTGAATTCAGTCTGAGGTCTCTTGTGCTCTCAGGGTGGTTATGCTGGGAATGCTGCTGGATTCAGGATTTCCTCTTTACTCAAATTGGCCGACACCAAAGCCAACAAGCCAGGCATGAACCTCCTCCATTTTGTCGCCATGGTAAGTGTCACAGGCAAACATGTAATAAGCCACACTTTCATAGATAAAAATAAAGTACACAAAGCTGCTGGGGTCATCGTTGTGATAGAATGGACTCAGTAGGACAGAATTCTGGATCAAATTCAGTCTGAGTGTATTTTTTTCTCACTTTCAGGAGGCTGTGAAGAAGGATAAAGACTTGCTGATGTTTCCCAGCCGCTTGAGTCACGTCGGTCCAGCTTCTAGGTCAGGAAACATACAAGCTTTTAACAGTGTCAAAATTCCCAAGCTCCCAATCCAATATCAATGGATTCATCATGCAAACTGTCAAGAGCATGTCTGGGTCACATTCATCCCAAAATCAAAAGAATAATATATTTCACAAATATTACACTTAGACCATCATGTTGCTTAGTGATTAATATTAGAAATAAGACTTTAAATCTCAGATTTTTTTTTTTTCTGGTCAGGTTGTCAGAAGAGTCTGTGGTGGAGGATCTTTCTCGGCTGCAAAGCAGAGTCGCTGAACTCCGAGTCAGAGCTCAGGCTGATGCTGAGATCGAACAGCAGACCAGAACATTTCTAGAGGTTCGTTCCCATCAATCTCGAGGTCATATTCACAGATGTTCATGTGTCTGTTCAGCAAGCAATTTCATCATTTCTTCGTCCAGGTTGCAGAAGTGAGGCTGGAGGAAGCTCAGAACGAGCTGGAAAGCTTACAGAAGACCAGTAAGGCCCTTGTGGATTTCTTCTGTGAAGATGACAAGTCCTTCAAACTGGAGGAGGCCTGTCTTATCTTCCACTGCTTCTGCCATCGGTTCCAAAGAGCCGTGCAGGTGAGCAGCCTTGTGCTGAATCATGTTCACTGGACTGTGCCTTTAAATTACAACAACCAAATAAAGTTTAAAATGTCCAGTACTTGCCTGAAGCTAGAGCTGCAAAAATCTGAATCTGCAAGTATGTTATTACAAAGACACACAAAGTTTAACTTGATCATTTTTCATTGTAAATGTGACTCATAGCAACCACTTTAGTGATGTTTAATTGGTTTGGTAATGTTATTGATAATATAAATATTAGTGCTGTCAAATGATTCATTCCGATTAATCGCATCCAAAATAAGTTTTTGTTTACATAATATATGTGTGTACTGTGTATATTTGTGTGTATATAAATACACACATACAGTAAATATTTACATGCACATATTTATAGTCATATGTCATATATGACACACATTGACTATATATATATATACATATACAAACATTATTTTTCTTCAATATATACATGCATGTGTTTTTATTTATATATATATATATACATAATAAATATGTAGTACACACACATTATGTAAAACAACTTTTATTTTGGATGCGATTAATCTATAAGCACTAATAAATATTCTCTACTAAAAAAAAACCCATTTCATTTGATTTTTGAATCCCATCCATATTGAAAGATTTTTTTTTTCCAATCAAAAGAACCATAATTTAAAAAAGTCACCCAAGCATTAAACTTACTTTTTTTTTTTTTAATGTATAGTTTTTACAATGTAAAATATATAATAAAACGCTAGTTACAGATTATGGCAATAAAAAGCATGTAAATAGGCAAAAATAAAGGTTAAAAGGCAAAATTAAGGCATTTTTCGTGTAATAAATGTAGACATTTTTGTTAATATCCAATAACTGTATGTGGTACTGATAATATACTATATTTACTTGCATGCATTTTTCTTAATAAATGTGTAGTAGCTTCCATGAACATTTTAACTGATGACATAAATCTGTGACTCGTCAGTTCATTGAAATGGTCAGTTTAAACTGGTTTATGGAAATAAAGTTCAGAGTCTCAAACATGATTTGTTCCTATTTGCTTCCTAACAGGAGAACACCGAGAGGGAAGTACAAGAGCAGCGGCGTTTGGCGCGCGAGCGTGAGAATGTGGAGAAGCGGCGCTCTCTGGCTCTGTGCACCGGGCTGGAAGCGGAGCAGGAGTCTTCTGACCTGGAGCATGCGCTGCAGAGGAGCTTGAGTTACACGGGGAGCCGCCGCAGCCTGCGCAGACTCTCACAGTACTTCCTCCGCTCCGGCGAGAGGAACATGAAATCTCACAACCTACAGCACCAACAATCAGAGGACTCAGACCTACATGCTCTCACTCCTGAAGCGTTCAGCAGAGACTCAGAGCTTAGACATTTGCTGCTGAAGAATGATGGCGACACTGAGGAGACTAAAGGGATAAATAAAGTCAAGCAAGCTCAGCGTTTAAGCACAGATTCAACATGTGACCTGCAGCGAGATGCAATGGCTTCCCCAAATGCTACAAAAAGCCATTCTAGGTTGAATACGAGGACAGTCCCCAGTGATAACGCTTTTGTTGCTTTTGGAAAAACAAAAACGTCACATCAGCAGGGGGCAGTGAATGTCTCGCCGCTCACAGGACTATCCCCTAACAAAGTTTTGAAAGTTGAGAAACCGGTTCAAGACAGCTCTGAAAGGCTGACACAGATAGAATCCGATACCTTGAAGGATGTTAAGAATAAAGAGTGTGTAAATGGCAAATCTCAAAAGGGAGTAACGCCACAGAGAGAGACGTGGTCAAGTGCATCTTCTCCTCCTGAAGATCTCGCCCAGGGGCCCTGTAGCCCAGACAGAGAACACGTTCACCCGGCGATCGGAGAGACGCTGGAGTGTCACACCCTAGTGAGGGCCCTACGCTCCTACGAGAGCCTTTCTCCAACTGTGACGCGGCCGACCACCAATCACTGCTCCAAATGGAAGAAAGAGCGGGAAGCCGAGGAGCGAGACAGCACAAGTTCGCCGCATGCCAAGGATGATTCCCGTTTGGTAAAGACGCCGACTCGAGGGCCAACCAAAAGACTGCTGGTACAGCGAGGAGGGCCCTCCAACAGCAGCGGGATCCCGAGAGTACGCACAAAGGCAGAACCGACTCCTGCGGACGCTTTGTCTGCTAGTCAGGTGTCACGGCCTTCCCCGACACGTCCCTCCTCCATTCGCACATCGCTAGCGACGCGCTTCGCTGGTGTTCAAAATGAACTCAAACGGAACAGCAATGCACGCCAGCGAGCAAACGCCCCGTCCGACACGGGGAAACAAAAAGGTAACACTACTGAGAAGCTGACCCAGGATAAGGACAAGTGTCAAGAGCCGTTTGTTAGGGGTTCGCCGCTTCGTGTTTCCAAACGCCTAGCGCCCAACTCTGAATCCCAGTCTCCCCAGAGCATGCACTCTCCCACCGCTGCTACGACTGCAAAGACAATCCGCACGGCCATCATAAGTGCATCCAAATCCAAGACGGCCAAGACTCCTGGCACCAGAATCCCAGGTCCTAAAATTCCCAAACCTGCTCCCCAGCCCATGTGGAGATGATATCTGGTTTCTTAAACTCTGAGTAGCAGGGGGTTGATGTTATCTATGCATGTCGCAACATGCGTAAGGAACTAAATTGATATGATTTTCACTGGTGGGTGTCAAGGTTTTTGTGTGAACGGTCAACTCAAACTGCAGAATGCCAGTAAATAAAGGAGCCATTCTTTGGGTCGGCTCAGAATGGACACTGTAATGCATCCGAGCAGAGTGACTGCTACTTTCAGAGCTCTCCGCTGCTTATTCAGGTCACTGCGAGTTTCGACTCTCATTTCAGGACTTTGATGGAAACTGTCAGGAGAGTCTCGTCCAGCACTGTCTTCAGCTCTACCTCTGGACACTCGAGTGCTCTGTGCAGGTTACAGCGCACATCAGAAGGATTCCTGCCAGAACCTTCTTTCATTGTGTTTTGTTTGTGATGTTAGAATGTCGAATGGAGCCGCCACAATCAAAACAAACCACAGTTAATGACTGAAGTGAACGCTCACGTCATGTGGGATATTGATTTTAACTTGCCCTTTGATTCAGGTCAAATTGACTGCTTACTTGAGTTACAGGTACAAAGTAATGACGCAAAACTTCAGTTAAAATCATGCATGTAATAATTCAAGATCCCAAAGCTAATGTGTTGAAGTAAATTGTGTGTGTCCATTTGTACATGTTGGGTTCCTTCAACTCTGATGCACTTTACAGATGAAAGAGAGATGTAATGCTGACAGAAGCTGTCTTTTTTGTAATCTGCTGTACTTGTGTGTTTTGTTTATATGGAATGTTAAATTAACGGAATCAAAAACACAGCTGCCATTTGTAATGTTTGTATTTGTAAATAATGAGTATTTGAAATAAAAATTGAATTTACCATTATTCTTTCTGCAAGTCTGTGTTCAGATATTCTATCTGATGTTATTTAACATTAAATCAATGCTGGTTAATATAACAAAGGTTACAGCAGCAATCACAAATAAGGATAGATTTGAGGGGGGAAAAAAGGTATTATTGACCTTCATATCCCATTCAAGGAGCTTCTTCAAAAGCTAATGCTTAAGTAGGGTGAGGAATTTAAAGGTGCACTCAGTTTCAGACTTTATACAGACACCTGTGATTATGCATGAAGTATTTTAGCCGAACGTTGTTCATTATCAGTACTATTGTAGAAATACCCCACTGGTAAGTGTCTGTCATCCTTTATTAATTTATTCAGTGACTGAATAGTGATACAGATATAACATACAGCTGGTCATGTGATCCCAAAATGGCAGATACATCACGAGGCACCCTTGTCTGTGTCCAAAACCTGAAAAATGCTTCCTTCACTCATAATATACAGAGGTAGGAGGTAACAACACCCATGCAATGTTTGTTACATCTGATTTACAAATATGCCTCCGTCTGGACAGATTTTCATCCTTAGGTTTTGAGCACATCTCTTAAGTACAACAAACAGCTGAGCCTTGTGAGTGAACAGTCAGTTGGGGACACTTATTTTTCTAGCGGTTATCGCCGATTTGAATGCACAGATACTATTTAAACTAAACTGAGCTAGACAATGACATCTCTGAATTCAATAATGAAATTCCTTTAACTGAAAATTGAGTGTTTAATCTCATCATTGTACATTACTGACACTCTATCCTCCAATTTGATACTGTTAAGTGCTTTGACACAATCTGTATTGTTAAAAGCGCTATATAAATAAAGGTGACTTGACTTGAACATTTTAGATTTGTCTAAAGCATCATTAATCTCTTTAGTTAAAAAATGAACACAGGTGAAGATTACTTACAGCACATTTAAGCAACTAAGCATCTAAACATGATAAGAGATGAGATCATACAGCAGGAGAATGCATTTGGGAAGAAAGGACATAATCAAATTGTTTAAAGGTGGTGGTAATCAGCGTTGGGTAAAGTTACTTTTAAAGTAAGGCATCGCGATATTGCATTACTCTATAAAAAACTAACTGAGTTAGTTACTTTCTAATGGAAAGTAATGCATTACATTACTTTTGTGTAACAAAAAAAACAAAAGTGCTTTACTTATTTGAAAATTAACTCAAATATTTTCTAGTAAATATGAAAGTAATGCATTACTTTACTAGTTACTTGCAAAAAGTAATCTAACTCCTGTTACTTGTAATCAGAGCTGGGTAGTAACTGGTTACATGTAATCTGGATCATGTAATCAGATTCCAAAAATTAAGTACTGTAATTAAGTACTCGTAATCAGACTACAGTTACTTTTTTATGGATTACATGATTTCATATTATTCACACAATAGCAATAATTTATTCATAATTTATTGATTCTCCCTAATGTCTCTTTTTCATCTTTTAAATACTCCTTTCTTAAATAGCCTACCGCTTCTACACACACACAGAGATCAGTCACTATAGTCAGGTGGCTCCATAGCATTTGGCAACTGGATTTACGTTTCGCCATCTGATCCTCTTTCACCTAATATATTTTTATTTGAAGTACCCCTGAGATTTTTTAAGATTTTAATAATGAATTATCACATTTGCATGTTCATGCTTCTCTGATGTTGGCTAATGGTCACATGACATGCAGGTAAAAAAAAAAAAAGAAAAAAAAATTTCAGTAAGTGTTTTATTTTGATTCATTTTAAAATTATTTGTTTTAATTTAACATTTTTAGGATTTAATTAATCATTAGCCTTTCATTAAAGGAACACTCCACTTTTTTTGGAAATAGGCTCATTCTCCAACTCCCCCAGAGTTAATAAGTTGAGTTTTACCGTTTTTGAATCCATTCAGCCGATCTCCGGGTCTGGCGATAGCACTTTTAGCATAGCTTAGCATAGATCATTGAATCATATTAGACCAGTAGCATCGCGTTCAAAAACGATCAAAGAGTTTCGATAGTTTTCCTTTTTAAAACTTGACTCTTCTGTAGTTATATCGTGTACTAAGACCGGCGCGAAATGAAAAGTTGCGATTTTCTAGGCCGATATGATTAGGAACTATACTCTCTTTCCGGTGTAATAATCAAGGAACTTTGCTGCCGTAACATAGGAAAACTATCGAAACTCTTTGATCGTTTTTGAACGCGATGCTACTGGTCTAATAGGATTCAATGATCTATGCTAAGCCAAAAAAAGTGGAGTGTTCCTTTAAACTCATAAACCTCCTGCAGTTCCTTCACAACCCCAGTTTGGGAAACATTGACGTAATAGAATATTCATATTTTGATAGCAACAAACAGAATATATTTTCTTACTCTTTGTATTTCTATATGAACATGGTATTATCCTATTTAAATCAATGTGAAAAATGAGATGGGTCAAAAGTAATCTAAAAGTAATCTGATTATATTACCAAAAATGTGTAATGTAATGGATTACGTTAATAACCACAATTTCTGTCATGTAATTTGGAATCAGGAAAGGATTTTAATTTGTAAGTAATCTACCCAGCACTGCTGGTAATAGGGCAGCTACATTTTAGGTTCTTTTGCATAGCCTTGATTGTTCTCAATCTATCAGTGATTTATGCCAAAATGATAAGGTCAGAGTGGGCAAATGAACCAAGGTCCTGAAACTTCCTCTTATTTTACAGTCCTCATTAACAGCTCATTGTTTTGTGGCCCTCGGTTGCACTCAAAGGCCCCTGATCTCTCATCCCCTTCTCTTGACACAGTCACTCCCAACTTGTAAACGTTGCCATGGTGATGCTTCAGACATGGTCAAGAATCCCAGCTGAACAGTGGGAGACGGGAGAGGAAGAGATGCTAGACTTGGGGTCTCAGTGGGAACGACCCTTTTATAGGACATAATGACGCCAGAACTCTTGGGAAAGGCAATAAACCGCTGCTGTCTGTCTGTGTATCCATGTGCACGCATGTCATTCAGTGCATTGCCGGTTTGATCAATCTCTGTCAATGACAACATTATTCTGTGGGAAATGCAATGAAACGTCTGGAAAAGTCACAACAAGAATATAATAGGCCTGTTAGAGGCGTTAGACCTCTCTCAACTCAAATACAATTTATTTATGATATACAAGAAGTAGGCTACTTGCATTATGCAAACAAGTACTCCCTTGTCAAATATTTCTCAGTGTCACTTAAAAAAGTAAAATGTCATTTCATGCTGACTGATAGCAGTCACATTACTGTGACAAAACAAGATTTATGACATTTTTGTTCACGCACATCCACACATCTTAAAAATGAATAAAATAATAATACTAAACAGAAGCATAATAATGTACAGTTTGAAATGTTTTTCACTTATTTTCAAGTTCATGAATGATTACTGATGCAGGGGTCGTGTGTACGTAACAGGAAAACGGGTATGTGTGCGAAGAAATATTTCATAGTTCATTACACCTGAACTATTATTAACGTAATTATAACGTATTTCAGCTATGGCCGATAGGTTCTTCTTCTTATTCTCTCGTTTTTATAGCGGATTGCACGTTCGAACAGGAGAAAGCAACGAGCGCTTTGCGAATCGACTCGAATGAATCATTGAAAAGAATCAGTTCATAAGAGCGATTCGCTCGCGAATCAGACGTCACCGTGATGTCAAGCTCTCTCTTCTTCGGTGGTATTCAGCAGCGCTATAAATATGGGCGCGCCAGTCAGCGCGCTCTCTCACTTTTGCGATGTTTCCGTGGAAGAGGGTCAGAGCGTATAAAAATGAGAAACTCAGGCTGCAACAGGAAGGTAAGGTTTTACCAAGACAAGTTTTTGCGTGCAGTTTTGTTTAATTATATAAGTATTCAAACTAGTTACTTAATCAAATCGTCTGTTTCGAAGTGGTTAATACTAACTCGTGCGCGCGAGTTTTGGCACGTGGCTGTTTGCTTGACGCTTTGGTTGTTCCTGTGAAACTAAACTACTTACTGTGAAACTAAACTACTTTTAAACTATCTTTTATAAGTCCCACTCCTCCCGTAGTCCAAATCAGGAACTTAAAATTCCCTACGTTTGTAGTTGAAACGCTCTTGACGCACTACACAAGCGGCTCTGTTGACGGTGTTTATATGTGCTGGTGTCTGGTTTTAGGGGGCTGAACGCGGTCTGGATCTCCTGCAGATGAAGACTCCCCAGCTGCTGCAGCTCTGATGTAAGTGTGGTGTTTTTCTCTGTTTTGAGACCCCAGCGGTAGTCAGCTGTGCAGGCCAGTCCATGCCTGAACTAGTGTTACTCTGCTGGAAGAGAAAGCTGCTGCCGTTTGTGCTCCTCCAGGTTTGGCTGTTTTAGTGAATCCTGCTGTGTAGTACAGGTCAAGCTGTGCCTTCTGAGAGTGGTCTGTGCTCACAAAATGAGGCAGGCCTAGTCTGGGGGCGAACACGCATCAAATGTGTTTCTTGTAGTTGCAGGCTTGAGCCAGAGTTTCTAATTACGACTGTTACAGGTCACACAAGACCCCTGAGTACCGTGATCCCAGCGGCCTGTTGTGAGGGGTGAGCATTTAGTTTTAACTTATTTTTATTGGTCTCTCTTTCTATTTGGGGCTGTACTATTGACAAATCATGGTTGTTGTTTTATTCCCTTGAAATCCGATCATCAGTTTGCCTTTAAATTTTTACGCCTTTGTTTGAAGCAACTGCATGCCATATTTTTCTATGAAAAATAAAAACCTGCTAAATTGTTTTTGGTGTTCTATAGCATTAAGCCTCATGTCAGTTGTACATGGGTTTCTTTAAATTAAAAAAATAAAGTAGGTTGTGAGTGCTTTATGTTGGTTGATCTCGGTCACGTTACTTTGACCTGATTTTTGTTGCTTTTCCCTTATTACAGGATAAGGTAACTGTTCAAAGATCTGGAAGGTCCATCAAGATCATCCTGTTGTGGGTAAGCTTTTACTTCAGTGTTGCGATCCAAGTTGATACCATCATAGCAGAACTGTTTCTCTGTGATGTCTTTTAAACTTGGAATAGCATATGCAGGGTTGGCACTGATTTTTGTTGAGACGGTCTACAGAAATCTGACAAAGAAGCCTGCTACATTTTATTTACTGCTGAGTGTCATAATTTGCATTTGACGACACTTTCTTTTGTTGTAGGAAAGATGTGTGAAGATCTACAGAAATAAAGCTCTGTTCCTACCCCCTTTACTATGTAAAGTTGTAGAAGTGACTAGAACATGGTTCTTCATTCCTGGTTGCAGAGAGCCACTTTCCTGTTGAGTTTGGTTCTGTTCTCCAACACACCTGGCTGTGAGCGACACCAAAGTCTTGGATTTGGGTGTGCTTTGAGTTGAAACTAGACTCTGCAGGATCGTTTTTGTCTAGGACCAGGAATGAGGGGCCCTGTATATTAGGGTTTTTAATAGCACTGCAACAATGTGAAAAATGAAGAGGTTCTGAGTTCACCATTTAGGAGATGTGTTTTTGCTCCTGGAGCAGCAGAGATCAGCTCTAGCCCCAGTTAAACACCTGAACCAGATGATCAAGGACTTCAAAGTGTGTTTGTGCTCAACTCTACTGGAAAGTGTTCGTCCAGGGTCAAGGCTGGACACCCCTGCTCTAGCATCATTGACTGATGTATAGAGAGTGAATGAGGTGTCTGAAGTGGTACAGTGTTTCTCATTTGGTTCTGTTCTTGTTTTCAAAAACTGAATAAAAGTTACATAACTCATATCAATTTGTCTGAGTACTTGAAATTTTTAAAACTTGCCCAGAGGTTGACCCACCCCCCCAAGCCCAGGTTTTTATTAATTTTTTTTGTAAAGACCAATTTTTAAGGATGTTACTTAAAAATAAAATTAACCCTCTAAAGTGTACTCGTCTTGGACTTTCCTGTAACGCCTCTAGTTTGAATAATCCTGAAGTGAATACTGAGATGGTGTCTCCCTCTACTGTATTCACAAGTTAAAAGGAAAATAGGAGAGAATGGCTATGCATGTGTTTGTATTGGATCTGCATTAATCATTGCTTTGTGTAGTATGGTTTTCACCTGTGTTTCTGGACAATGAGTCCTCAAGCCTTAATGGACTATACATGTAAATCATATAAATGAAAAACTTATGAATAAAACAAATATAACATTTTAAATTATAATGAAAATGCTCCATCAGGACAAGACCATGGGAATCAGATAAGCTTGTCACAGAGGGAGTTTTGGCTCCTTGCCGCTGTCGCCTCTGGCTTGCTCAGTTGGGGACTCTTAATTTCTAGTGATTATCCTTGATTTGGTTGTACAGATAGTATTTAACCTAAACTAAGCTGGACAATGATATCTCTGAATTCAATAATGAAATGCCTTTAACTGAAAATTGAGTGTTTAATCTTATACATTACTGACACTCTATCCTCCGATTTGATACTGTTAAGTACTTTGACGCAGTCTGTATTGTTAAAAGCACTATATAAATAAAGGTGACTTGACTATACATGCACAATATGCCTGGTGTTTGATTAGCTGGAGTGTTATCCCTGTAAACTAAATATAGATTGCTCAAATTCATTAAAATTATTGAAGCGTCTGCTCCTTTAACATGCATGTTGTTGTTTTTTTAAATGCTTCTGGTCTCTCACTGTGTACTTTAAGTATATGTCTCTGCATTGACTGGAAAAGTTCATGAAGCATCTTAATGAAGTTGAGGCTGCTTTGGTCCACTTCAGCCCAGTGTTAAAACATACAGCTGTATTTGAATAAATGCATTTATGCCACCTCTGAGCAACATTTTCAATGATGAGATAAATGGTTCCTGATTTGTTTTTTGAATATCTCAAAAGGAGATGTAGAGACATATTAATATTTCACAAATATACGCCAAAAACCATCATCTGAGGTTCACCAGATGAGTTTTACTCCAGTGGATCAAGATCAAGTTTCTACTGTGAGTCAGTGGCACAGGGACATTTTTTAATACCCATGGAACGTCTGAGCTTTATAAGGGAAGAGAGAGCGCTCTTGTTAAGCTTTGCCAGTTATATCCCAGCTAACATTGCAATTTCAAAGAAATAGTTTTCCTCTTGGAACATTTTAGGTGGCCCCTATCTTGGGCAATGTTACAAACTTTATTTTAGTTAGAAATGGGGCTAATTAGTGATTGTAGATAAACAATGCTGTATCATTTTCATAGTATGTTGTATCCTGTATGTGTTTTCCCTTTTTGTTTGTTTACTGTAAAATCAATTAAAAATACAAATAAAATCTAAAGGGAATCTTAAAAAAAGGACAGTAATGTTTTCCTCGCTTTGGTATATTCAGATACAGAGAGCGTTATTGAAATTCTTTGAGAATCGCATTAATAATTACATATATATATATATTATTATTATTTTTTTACTTGAGAATTTGCACTTATATATGTAAATCTTATCGCTAGTAAGGATATACCACAGTCGTTTGTGATTACTGAATAAGCAATTATTTATAGGCTAGTTTATTTTTATTTTGCAAATTATTCGATTTAAAAGATTAAAAAAAATTAAACCGTGGAGATACTTGTACTGGCTTCATGATTCAGCTTAATGAGCGCCAGCGCCCCCTACAGGGGACTAGCAACTTTAATAGCATCTCTAATTTTAATTTAAATAAGCAAATCGCGCAGAATTTCTTACACATACAAAGACACGATACAAATATTCATCCAAAATATAGATTAAAATAGCATAAATCAATAACAACATTCTGGTTCATAAAAAGACATTTGGTGGCCCCTGGAGTTTGTCCCTGAAGTCACGTGATGCGGTTAGTAACGTGACTCTGGAGGAACGGGAAGTTCGTGATTCTCTCAGCTGTTACAACTTTATTCTTTCAAGAAGACACGCCGTGCGCTCCGTTACAAAACATTGGTATCCAGACGATAAAGTGAATCTGTGTCGGTGTCGGTGTCGTATCACCCGGTAAGTTTGCAGATAGTTGATGTTTACACTGGTGTTTTCTCTGCTGCTTACATTGTTTGATGCATATTCTGTAAACACACAATATCACGCTCGTTTTCTGCCAGTTTCGACTCTTTCAGCATTATCTAAACATCAATCTGAGCGTGATGAATACCCTCGGATTAATGCGTTTCGTGAGGGTTTATAGTGTCAGGGAAGCGAAAATGAAACTTTATTGTGTTGTGCATTATGCAAATTAACACAGTCAAAAGTATATTAGTTAACATAATGTGCACGGAGGAATTTTAATAACTTTCCTCATTAAAAAAAAGTCTGTCTTATAATGTAGCGGAATCCTGTAGAAAGAGGAACTGTAGCCCAGATTTGTATTTTCCTGTATTTCAGCATTCATTGATTGAGATATCGTGGGCTTGACTTGTTCAGGCTCGTTTGGCTTCTGCTGCTTCCAGTATCTAAAGATTTTGGTGGTAACTATTTTATATATTGAGCAGTTATGTGTCCATCTGCTAGTAATTAGCTGTCAAAACCTGTGATGATGATGATGCATGTGATCAAAAAGAGATCACATGGTCTAGATGTCACAGTCAAAGATCAGGTGTTTTTAAAATACAAATACCAGTGCATTGATTTTTTTGATAAGTGAAGTCCAAATGTAGTAATTGAGTAGTTGACAAATACCACCTTTTTACAGTCAACATCAAAATTATAGATGGAAAATATAAAGGACGGTGTATAATGTACATGCTGTAACAGGTTAGCTTTTCTTTTCAAGTTTTTCACGATTTTGCAATAACCTTTTAGCCTTTTATGTTCAATTAAATGGTTCTGCGAGGTCATGGATTCATTTATTAAAAGCTCAGATATTCCCTCAATTAAAAGGAGGTCCTAATAATTATACAAAAATGATGTCTTGTTTAAAATATATTTAAAATATATGAAAATAAATTGTTAAAAATATTGATGCAATTTGACGTTGCCCATGTAACCCCGTGATTTTACAGTCACAGGTGTCATTATGAAACCTAAAAAAGCCCTCAGAGAGGAACATGCACTCATGCTCACACGCTTACTGACTCAAAGCAGAAGAGGAAGTGCTGTATCTGTTCACCATAAGAATTTTCCACATTTCCAGACACAGAAGACCCATTCTTGCTGTTTGATTGTGTGATCTGTGTGTGTTTCAGGTCATGGGCTCTCTGTTCCGCAGTGAAGAGGTCTGTCTGGTCCAGATCTTCCTCCAGTCGGGATCCGCTTACAACTGTGTCAGTGAACTGGGAGAGCTGGGAATAGTGGAGTTCAGAGATGTGAGAGAATTCATTCTCGCTGTGTTCTTGAGAAACCCTTTTTTGTTGTTGTTTATGTGTTTTATAAAGTGTCTCTATCTTACATTGACTTGCCGATGTCTCAAAGAAGATAATGACGTGTCTTTTGTTTGAAATCCTAATCTCAGCTGAACCCGAATGTGAACGCGTTCCAGAGGAAGTTTGTGAACGAGGTGAGGAGATGTGAGGAACTGGAGAAAAGCTTTGGTGAGTCTGTCGCTCCTCAACTCGGGGGTTCCTGCGCGGTTTGGAAAAGCATGGAATTTGATTTAAGTCATTTCCAGATCTGGAAAAAGAAAGCGGAGTATGGAAAAATATTTGCATTTTAGTTTTTTATAATAGAAAATTTACATGACTGAATGAATTCAAGATGCACTTTTTAATTATGCAAAATGTTTTGGGTTTCTTCTCATGGTATTCTTAGTACTGTATGACACACAGCCTCAAGAACCTTTGCAAAATAACAAATATACTGACTTTTATGTGCACATGAGAAACCATTAAACTTAGCACATAGGACAATGCACACTGAGCCACCTATTGTGCCATCAGCCCATGTAGCGGTGTTTTTTCTTGGCCTCCACAGAATGTGCGTTAAAGAGTCTAAGGCCTTGAAATATGACATACTGCCCTAATGAAAGCCACATTTTGAACACTTGCTTTTGTAAAAAAAAAAAAAGAAGTCTTTTTTTATAGACCACTGAACTTGGCAAACAGGACAGTGCACATAGCTGTATTATGCCATCAGCCCATTTCATGTCATAGTTTTCAGAGGATGTGCTTAATTGGATATTAGGCCTTGTTATTAGAGGTACTACCATAGGGAAAGCCAAACTTTGAGCAAGTAGATCTCTGTTAATTCATGTGCATCCATGCTCTTTATTCATAGTTAGATGGCAGTGATGCACAAAGGAAATAGGTAATATAAAATCAGAAATTGTAATGCGTAAGAATATTTTCCAGAGAGCACAAAAAAAGTTTCTTGTGTGCATGCAAATGTCACTTGGAGAAAATCAATGTAAAAAAAAAAACCCTGAAAAAATATATTTACGGATGACTATAATATATACCAAATATAAAGCTGAAAATAGTGCTGTATGAGCCATTTATGTTAAATATGGTCTGAAAATGTACTGAGAGGTTTGGAAGTTTGAGTCTGGAGAAGTATGGAATTTTGAAATGGAAATTGTGTCAAATCCCACGATCATGCATTCCTTCTTTCTGTTCAGCGTTTCAATATTTCACACATGTTCCTCATGCTATTGTGCATTATGTGTTTGTCAGGACAGTGTTTGTCTTTGGAAAACATTCATTTAAATGTAACAGCTTCCTGCTTTGGAGCAGTTTGTTATCAGATGATTGCATTTAGGCCATGCACATCTTTAAATTGTTAAACAATAGTCGAATATCTGTGTAGTTTGCTGCAATCAAAGCTATCTAAACATTGTATGAGTAGGTAATGCAGTAACTTATTATTGCTGATTAATGTTTGTGCAAATAACAGCAAAAATTATAGATCTGGGGAAGAATCCTTGTGTCAAGATTAGTGCTGGGACATTTTAAAAATAACTTTAAGTTATAATATTTCACAATATTACTGTTTTTACTGTATTTCTGAGCAAATAAATGCAGCCTTGGTGAGAATAAGAGGCTTATTATAGGGGCAGTTCACCCAGAAATGAAAATTTGCTGTTAATTTACTCGCGAGTTTTTTTTTTCGAGTTATAGTTTTCTTTTTTCCTGAAAATGTGGCCCTTGGTCATAAAATGCAAGTCAGCGGCTACAGGTTTTTGAGAATAAAAAAAAAACATTTCACAGAACACCAAATTAATGCACATGGCTCCTGACAATATATTGAGGTTTTATGAAGCGAACCGATCGTTCTGTGCAGGAAACAACATTATTTATAACATAATTACCTGTAATCTGGAGCCTCAGGCATCGAGGTAATCTCGAGGTAAACATTTCCGTGAACGGGGGCCGGTTGCATAAAAGGTTTAAACTAGTCTTAAAAGTTAGTCAGCTAATTTTTTTCTTTAAAGCTGGTCATATTTTTTTTTTTATTTTTTTTTATTTAGTGACAGAAAAATGTAGATTAGTCTAAGTTGAATCTAAAAAATAAGACTGATTACCCTTTGGTTAACTGCTAGTTGGTCAGACTAGTACTTAAGTCACTGTCTTAACATAGAGGCTTAGTTTATGCAACTGGCCCCTGGCTCTTTTGGACAGTTTGTTTACATAATCATGCTATGATATCATATACTCACAATTACATTATTAAAGCACCCATTAATGATGTGACACATGGATTTTTACACGTCTGAAGCATATAAATTATAAAGTGAATAAACTTGTCTTCATTAGCTCACTTTTTTACGTAAACAGTGCCCTTTTATTTTGGCTTGAAGGTCTTTAAACAGTCGCTTTCTTTGTTCCAGTGTTTTTGGAACAGGAGATTGTCCGCAGTCTCTCTCAGAAACTGCAGCCCCCCATCCCGACCCCTCCGGCCCCTCAGCCCAGAGAACTCCTCACCATCGAGGAGGAGAGTGAGCGCTTGGCCCGAGAGCTCAGGGAGGTTTGTAACTTTGTGTGTTGTTTCCATGCAAATGTCTGCTTTTTGTTAAAAAAAAAAAAATCAAAACTGAGCCTATTTGCTTTCTTGTTCTTAATTTGCTTTCTTACTTTCTTCTCCTAACTACACGCGATGCAACAAGATTTCAGCGACAAACAATTTGTTTGTCCACACCAGACGCGACAGAATCAATCAAATATCACAGCCAATCAGAAGCGTGTGTGGGCGGGCTCTCTCTGGAAGCGCACCGCACTCGCAACAAAATGTTTCGGTTTATAATCTAATTCATAAATATTAAACCTTTATAACATTATTAAATGTACATACTAAGTGACTGATAGCATATTTGTTATGGAATACGCTTGTTTGCTTTAATTTATTTTCAAGATCTGAGTTAAGCTATATGTCACGCAATATATTCAAACTCACATTAGACACTTTTAACGTTGAATAAAGCACATAATAAGTACCTGAGCTTACTGTCATAGTTTGTATGTTGCAGAAATAGAAACCGTTTCTAAAATATAATTTTTTTTGTGTCGTCGTTGAAACTCAGAATAACTTGGAAAAGATACCTTTTATTGCGGCGTCACGTCACAATTAGTTGGTACACTGTGTTAAAGGGATAGTTCATCCAAAAATTGAACATCTCGTCATTTATTCACCCACATGTTGCTCCAAACCTGTATAAAGTTCTTTCATCAGCTGAACACAGAAGAACATATTTTGAATAATGTGAGCAGTCAAACAGTTGTTTGTTCATAGTACGGTAAAAAAAAAAAAAAATCAGTGGGGAGCAGAAACTGTTTGGTTACCAACATTCTTCAAAATAATTTAATTTCTGTTTAATGTAAGAAAGAAACTCATACAATTTTTGAACAGCTTGAGGTTGAGTAAATGATGGCAAAGTTTTTATTTTGGGTGAAAATCCCTTTGCTGTAAATGTTTTTTCTGTGCTTTCCTGTACCGGTTTATAGTCACATTTCCATTGCCATTATTTCCCTGTTAATGCATCACATTAGTGTTCATATTGTGTTTAATGCTGTCAGTTTGTGATTTTACACACGTGCAGGTGTCCAGGAACAGAGACAGTCTGCGGTCGCAGTATACTCAGCTGTGTCAGTACAGAGGGGTTTTAAAACAGACACATTCACTCACAGCCTCACAGGTAGGAACTGCACTTTACTGTCACAATACGTCCACTTCCTTCTGTTCCACGTAAGCATCGGTCTGGTTCATGTATATCATAGGCCCCGCTGGTGTCGTTTGAGCCCGTGGGTCTGGCAGAGAACCGGCAGGACGTCCGGCTGAGCTTTGTGGCTGGCGTGGTTCATCCGTGGAAAGTGCCTGCCTTCGAGAGGCTGCTATGGCGTGCTTGTCGTGGTTACATCATTGTGGACTTTCATGAGATGGAAGAAAAACTTGAACATCCTGATTCTGTGAGACATAAAGCATTAATAAATATTATTAGATTCTTGCATAACCAGATGATTATGTACCTGTAAGAACTGTTACAATGTATAGGATTATAGTGTTTTTTCTTTATTGTTAGATTGTAGAAACATGTACAATCAAGGCAAAAATTATTCAGGCATTGTTGAAATTATTATTTTTACTAGGGGTGCAGGACACTATAGCTCATTTATATAAGTGAGGATAGCAAAATAAAGTGACAGATTATACCCAAAAATTCTTCATACAGTGGACTGCCAGTAAAATTGATAAACATTTGGGACCAAGAATGATTCAGACATTTTGACCTGAGCATGTTTTGCGTAAGTGTTTTTCTTTAATTGCTAATGCAACCTTTTTACGCCACAGACTGAACAAAATGAAGCATTGCTTGGTAATTGGTTGACCTAAACTGGTATTATCTAATTGTTTGCTTAAATTTAACAGCTGACAGCTATTAAATTTGAATTGATTACATAGCTTTCTATCAAAGTTATCAGACATTATCAAGATGAACTTGTTCTGACACAGTTTAACTCTGAGTTCTTGTCATATTTTATTATCATTTTCTGAACTATACTGAATTAACTGTGATATAATGTGAGAAATGTTGGTTTGACTGTATGTGTTTTTGTTGTTTTTCCTCAGGGTGAGGAGGTGCAGTGGACCGTGTTTTTAATCTCGTTCTGGGGAGATCAGATCGGTCAGAAAGTGAAGAGATCTGTGACTGGTAGGTGATCTGGATTTGGTGGTTTTGAAGGAAGATCAAGGGTCGGGGTTCCCACAGTCATGAACATCCTGGACATTTACCAAAGGATTTAAACAGTTAGATTTTCAGTATAGAAATCACATGAATCCCAGAAAACTCATGGAAATGATTAAGTTCTTGAAAAGGTTATGGAAAAGTCAGTGCTGAAATATTTCTTTAGCTATGCATTCTTTTTGATTTTCAATCACAAACTAAACTCTATACAATGATATTTAAAATTCATTATCCAGTCATCTGGAACCAGAAATAAAACAATGAATATTTATAAACCTTTTAGGAACCTTGTCCTGATGTGAAAATTATGAATATGATGAGTATTTTCCCCCTTTTTTAACCGTCTGTCAGATCAGTCACATTTTAAGTGTTGATTAAAAGTGACAAGCCTTTGAGTACTTTTTTTTCAAATACTTAAAAATGAATTTTGAGTAAATACTGTAATCATCATTTCATTAAAAAAAAAAAAAAAAAAAAAAAAAAAAAAAAAAATATTATATATATTATATATATATATATATATATATATATATATATATTTTTTTTTTTTTTTAAGTTAATTAAACTTGCAAGTGCATTCCATAAATATATTTAAAATACATTTATTTCATACTAAGTATAGTTCAAATATATTATCATATTTACTGACAGATAACTCGAGTCTGATATAACAATTATAATTAAACTTTAGGCATACTACTATGCACATTTCTCAATATTAATTCTAAAATGTGTCACTTTTAAAGTGCACCTGAAGTATACTTGCAGTAGTTCCGCTTTAGCACAATTAAATATACTAAGTGTATCTTTAGTTGGACTTCAGCACTACTTCTGCACAATTAAAGTGCATTAAGTAGAAAATTAGTTGTTCCAATTTAGCAGACTTTAAGTATACCAGTTTAGTATACTAAAAGTACAATTGCAGGGTATTTTATTAAGTACATAAATATGAAAATGTACTAAGCATGAAATAAATGTATTTCAAATAGATTTAAGAATACTTATTTTTCACTAGATCAATGTACTACTTCCTTGTTTATTCAGTTTTCTGCTATGTTCCACAAACACACAGCTTCCACACACAAACATTCCCCTACCCTGAGAGCCAGGCGGAACGAGAGGAGACTCTGAATGGACTCCGAGGAAGAATCGAGGACATCAAATCAGTAAGTGCAGTATTAATCACAGTCAACACATATTTCATTTTTTTCACATCTTTCAGCCATACAGTCTCAGAGCTTCCTCACAGTGTGTCTGTCTCTTCCGTGGCTGTAGGTCATGGGTGAGACGGAGCAGTACATGCAGCAGCTGCTGGTGCGAGCGCTGGCTCGTCTGCCCGAGTGGATTGTGCAGGTTCAGAAGTGTAAGGCCGTGCAGACCGTGCTGAATCTCTGCAGCCCATCCGTCACTGATAAGTGCCTGATCGCAGAGGCCTGGTGCCCCGTGAGCCAGCTGCCTGCCCTGCAGAGCGCCCTGAGAGAGGGAGGGGTGAGCGTCCACCGTCACTACACGTCTGTCGCTGAATGAAAATTAGCCCATGTTTTGTTCAACAGTAACCGTAAGGAAAATAACCATATTTAAAATGTTATGAGTACTTTTTTCTCACTTCTGATGACATATGTGCAAGCCGTTCCAGCGGATGATGTAATACGTACGCGTCAGCAGAAGTGAATATATGTGAAAATATGGATATTTTTCTTACAAAAACGCATGGATTGAGAGAGTTAAACTTGAACTTGGAGGCCTTTATTCACTCCCCAGAGCCGTGTGAGGCACGCTTTATTACAGATGCGCTTTATTTGACTAATTTTAGACTGTTGAACCAAAAAAAACGCCTATAATTTTTAAAATAACTCCGATTGGATTCGTCTGAAAGAAGAAAGTCATGTACACATAGGATGCTTTGAGGGTGAGTAAAACATGGGCTAATTTTCGTTTTTGGGTGAACTAATGCTGATCAAGGTGCTTCACAATAACACAATACAATGGTTAAAAAATACAAAGTTTAAAAATGAAATCAACCATTTAACCCATAAACCCAAATAAAAATCAGGAATAAGAATTGAACTCGCTAAGACCAACATATCCAAAAATTATAAATAGGCTTGAGAAAACAGGTCAGGAAAAGGTTATAGCTAAACTAATAATATGCTTGGAATGGAATATTAGAGCACTGCATACTGCAAAATATATTCTGCATACTGCAGGGTCCAGTTGAACACATTGTATTCTGAGATGCATTAATCCACACTGTGCTTTATTGCATGTTGCAAATATAATGCATACTGGGTAACACTTGGTAATACAACTACTCTTTTCATACGCATGCAAAATGTATTTGTTAATATCATGCAATATACCTGAGCTAACATTATTTGTATTTTTATTAACAAACATTAACATGGATTTATAAACACTGTAACAAATGTGTTGCTCATTGTTAGTTGATGTCAGTTAATGCATTAACTAATGAGACATTATTGCAAAAGGTTAGTGGATACTGCATGTTTTTTCATTTCAGAATTTATTTAGATATTTTTGAGGGATATAAATTCAAATATTTGAGGGATATAAATTCAAAGTTGTCAGAACTGTCCTCTTAATATCACAGAGAAGGAAATATTTCTTAAGAATTTTTTAAAAAGAAAACCTTAAGAAGTTTGGCATAATGTTTTATTATTTCATATAAATTTGTTTTTAATAAAACCCCAACATTACTGTGGTGCAACCAACATGCTGAAAAACACCTGCAGTAAAACATGATCTCATAAAAGACATGGGGCCAGATTTACCAAGAGCTCACGTCAGCGTAAACCATCTTTTGGTGTTAAAATAGCACTGTCAAGATTTACTAAAGACATGCAGTGGGAAATTACCCCTAAAAAGGTGTGGACAGTTATTTTTGCGCCTGACCTTATTGAATATGCATTTGTAGGAGTTTCCCTTTCAGACGCAAATTTATGGGAGGAGAGTATTAAAATGAATCACTCAACGCAATTTACTAATGTTTGCGCTTGTCAAATTACTAGTATTTGCGCCATTATTTAACACCCAAAAAAGCATGTCTTAAACTATTTTCCCCCGTGTCGTAAGTAGATGAGCATCAGCTCTACGTATTTGCGACTACGCTAATTTGCGCTGTGCTTGGTATATTGTATCGGTCGATATGTAAATGAGATGTTGCGTCTCTGTTTTCTTTAATTTGTGCATTGTTAGTAAATCACCCGCAGACATTTCCATGCCCATCGGCGCTGTTTTGGAATTGTAATTGCACTAATTTGCCCTGTTTAGTAAATCTGGCCCATGATCTCATACAGAGAAATGCCATGTGATTCAACTCCCCAAATCATAATAATGAATGAATAATTCATGATAGTTGTTTAAACATAAACAAAAAAAAAAAATCTCTAAAAACTTCACATGCTGACAGAAGGAGAAAGCTACAGTAGAAACTCCACCCACTCATCCATCCATCCTTCCACACCCTGGTCAGATGTGTGGTACACACACACACACACACACACACACTGCATTAGTGTCTCCAGTTCACCTGCTGTATGTTGCATGTCTTTGGCTTGTTGGGAAATCCATGCAGGGAGAACATGCAAACTTCACACAGGAAAGCCTCTTTTATCTCTGAAACTAGGGCTGGGCGATATGGCTGAAAACTGTATCACGATATCAGTGTTTCATATCGGTCGATATCGATAATTATTGATATTTTTTATGACCCATTTAAAATAAGGACCAGGAGAAAGATATATTACATTTTTATTTTAAACTTAACCTTCCTCTGATCATAATCCCCTCAGTTATTAAGACAGAAATGTAAACAACCATGGAAAACTCAAATAATTAAAATGTAAACATAAGTCTAAAGTCACAATGAACACTTAACAATTATCTCTTAACATTTAAGGTGCAAAATGAAAGAAAATGTAAGAAATGTTTAATAAAGTGTAATAAAATAGTGCAAAGTGTTAAATATAAACAGAGAAACCTGAGAATTTTGTCCCAAGTTTAGTGCTAGGAAGTTCACTAGCTGTTCACCTTCTGGTGAATAAAGTGTTTTTAAAATATGTGCAGTGTTTTGTAAACATAAATAAAACTGAGGTAGTTCGTGGTACTACCAGTCTTGGCGGGGACGACGGTCTTGCATAATTTGCAGACGACATTGGTCTGACTACGGTCAGACTTATAATATCCAAAAAACTGCCATACTGACGAGCTGACTTTTCCTCTTTTATTTACAATTTCCTCGCTGGCTGCGGCACTCATTTTCTGCTTATGAAAAGGAATCCAGCAGACCAGCACGAGACAACGATATGGCGCACCCAAACTGATACTGTTACATGATTGGCTGTTAGCGTGTCACTCCCTACGTTGCTAGGTTACCAGAGAGCAGTGCCTTTGTTAATGCAACCTCTGTTTTCTTCCGACGAGGAATAAAAAATATCGAACGTTTTATCGAACACATTTTTTATTGATATCGATCACGTGTCTATCGCGATACATATCGTTATCGTTTTATCGCCCAGCCCTATCTGAAACCTGTCTTTCTCTCTCAGAGGAAGAGCGGCAGTAGTGTGGACTCCTTCTACAACCGCTTGCCGGCCACCACGTCTCCCCCGACACTCTTCCCCACCAACGCCTTCACTGCAGGATTTCAGAACATAGTGGATGCCTATGGAGTGGCGAGCTATAGGGAGATGAACCCAGGTGATGCACACTCACAACACACACTGCTAGTTTAAAGGAGTCATCGGATGCCATTTTCCACAAGTTCATATGATTCTTTAGGGTCTTCATGAAAAGTGTATAACATATTTTGGTTAATTTCTCAATGGTAATGTAAAACAACACCCTTTTTACCCTGTCCAAAACAGCTCTGTACACAGCGAGCCGTTTCGGTGCATGTCCCTTTAAATGCTAATGAGCTCTTCTGTAGATAAAGCTGGATCACGAAGGATTTGCGGGAACATGAGCCCTATTTGGACGGGACTAGTTTTCTAAACTATGTTGGAGTTTAGCTTCTTATCATCTGACGTCTGCGATTTTTCATGTACCAATTCGGTCAGGACTAACATCTCTGTGTTTATTACAGAGGTGGGAGGGTCTGTTTTGTACATCTGGGCGTGGCAGAGATCACCCGTTCTGTATGCGTGCATTGCATATAGTCATTTGGAATGATTACCATAGTATAACCACAGTTTTACTACAAATACCATGGTGAAGCTACACTTCCCTCCAAAAGTATTGGAACAGTGAGGCCAATTCCTTTATTTTTGCTGTAGACTGAAAATATTTGGGTTTAACATCAAAAGATGAATATGAGACGAGACCCATTGACATCTCCAAACTTTTGCATTCTTCTTTTGTGATGCTTTTCCAGGCTTTCACTGCAGCTTCTTTCAGTTTTGGGGGGGTTACTCCCTTCAGTCTCTTCTTTAGCAGGTAAAATGCATATTCTATAGGGTTTAAGTCTGGAGATTGACTTGGCCAGTCTAAAACCTTCCACTTCTTGCCCCTGATGAACTCCTTTGTTGCTTTGGCACTATGTTTTGGGTCATTATCTTGCTGCATGATGAATGATCTCAGTTCAGTTCAGTTGCATCTTTCTGTAAATTGGCAGACAAAATGTTTCTCGAGACTTCTGAGTTCATTTTGCTGCTGCCGTCATGTTTTACATCATCAGTTAAGATGAATGAGCCTGTCCCAGAAGAAGTGATGCAAGCCCAAGCCATGACATTACCTCCACTGTGTTTCATAGATGAGCTTGTATGTTTGGGATCATGAGCAGATGCTTTTTTCTCTCCAAACTTTAGCCTTTCCATCATTTTGGTAAAGTTAATCTTTGTCTCATCAGTCCATAAACTTTGTCCCAGAATTTGAGGCTTGTCTCCTATTCTTCTTGCTAATGAGTGGTTTGCATCTTCTGGTGTACCCTCTGTACTTTTGTTCATGAAGTCTTCTGCGAACAGTAGATTGTGGGACCTTCACTCCTGCCCTCTGGAGGTTGTTGCTGATGCCACTAACAGTTGTTTTAGAGTCTTTCTTTACAGCTGTCACAATGTTTCTGTCGTCAACTGCTGATGTTTTCCTTGGTCTGCCTGTTTGAGGTCTGTTTCTTAGTACACCAGGGGTTTCTTTCTTCCTCAGGACATTTCGAATGGTTGTACTGTCTATGGCCAATGTTAGTGCAATGGCTCTGATTGATGCTCTGATCTTCTCTCAGCTTCACAATTGCTTGTTTTCACCCATAGACAGCTCTCTGGTTTTCATTTTGGTTACACATCTAACGATAAATGCAGTCTGCACAGACAAAACCCAAATCTGAAACTGAGTGCAGACATTCAGTGCTATTTATTGTTTGAATAATCAATATAATAGGACACACTAGGGCAACAAAACTCACCTGTCAGTCACGTTTCAATGCTTCTGGTCACATGAGCAATGGGTGGGTTCAAACAAAAGGTGCTATCTTCTAAGTTGTGTTTATCAGATCCAGATGAAAATACCTGGAAATAAAAGCTGAAATGTTGATATGGCTAGTGTAGCAAAACCGTGGTTAATGCGTGATTTACTTTAGTTTTACTATTTTATTTTATTTTTATTTTTATTAAAACCATGTTTTATTTTCATAAAGGTACATATGTAATTAAAACATAATGTAATTGAGTGCAGAAATGAATGTGAGTAATCTTACCTGATGCTGATATTACAGTAGCCAGTCTTAACAGTTTACGTGATCTGGCTCTTGATTTTTTATTATTTTTATTTCTTTGCCGGGAGGCAAACATATGAAAAATGTGTGCGGTAAGAGCTTCTGGTAGTTCACGTTGGCCAAAACACACAAGGAAACGCGTTGTGAAAAAAATACCGTCAGCAATCACAGACATTCGCATTCAGACGGGATTAGTTTTCTCAGAAGATCACTGAATTTGCCGAAAAACAGTAGGTAATTTGCTCTGGAATTATTACAGTGGTTGTGTGAGGAAAAACACAGACGTGGCAGATTCAGACGTGATTAAAATCGAATAGGGCTATAGACACATTTAAGTAGATTGGGGGAGCATTCCCTTCAGAAACAAATGTAATCCACTGCGTTTTCAGCAGCTCAGATGTCAGGAGTAAATGACGACTGCTATGTTCATTATTACATCCAACAACAAAACATCTCAATCAGCAATCGTGGGAGGGGCCTGTGCAGAACTACGTCACTCTGCCAAGAATCTGTGAACGGCTTGGATTAAGAAAGGGGTTTAGGGTTTTTGTTTTTTTAAATACCGGGTGGATATTTATCATTATAGGGTGGATGTGTATTCACACTGCCAACACACATTTCAGTTCAAACAACAAATAAAGTGAATTTTGCATCCAATGACCCCTTTAATAGAAGCTTAACTCCATTCTCATGCATCTTTTACTGTCTGTTTTCACACGTATGCAGCTGTCTACACCATCATCACGTTTCCCTTCCTCTTTGCCGTCATGTTCGGGGACGTTGGGCACGGTCTTCTGATGACGCTGGTGGCTCTCTGGATGGTTCTGGAGGAGAAGGATCCAAAACTGAGGAAAAACACTAATGAAGTAAAAAACATGACGCATGCACTCATTTTCTTTTCTTTTTTTTCCAACACTCGAATAACTTGTGTTTTCGAATTTTTAACTTTGATACTATACCTTATATTATAAAATATCCGATAACAGTGAAAGAATGTCACAACATTAAGGTTGTAAAATTTAAACGGTGTCCAAGTTAAGACAATATTGCTCTGAGGACGATTATGTAATAGTAATAGTAGTAATAATAATAATAATAATAATAATAATAATAATAATGTTCTTCATGTTTTTCTTATTTTAGGAAGAACATATTGTAATATTGATACTTGTAGCTTCACTATTAATTTCATAAGTGTATTAATTATTTTACTTAACTTTACTGCTGCACTGTTATGTACTTTGACTTAATTTCTTCACTTGCAAGAGTTAAGCCCTCAAGCGGAAAACTGCAAAGAGACCTATAGGTCAGGGGTGTCCAGTCCTACTCCTGGAGGGTCACTTTCCTGCTGAGTTTTAGCTCTAGTCCTAATTAAGCTCACCTGAACCAGCTAATCAAATCTGTGGATCTCTAGGGCTGTGTTCCACTTCACATTTAGACACACACTCGCACACTTCTAATAACTTCCCCTCGGGGAAATCCCTGCCATCATTTTGAAGTGCGTCCCACTTTGTGAAGTGGACAAGGGAAGTTTATATAAACTGACCCTCGAACACTCGATTTTTCATACTTTTTATGTAAATTTCAGGCAGCTCCATACACCACAATGCAACACGACTGTGACGTCACCGCAGATCACATTTAATTTACTGCCACCCCAAACCACTCTATCAATTATTCAATGATAACTATTTTAATATAATTATGTCAGTTATTTTTTCTTTATACATTTATTTATAACAGCTTATACCTTATACATAACGTACATATGAAGAGTTCAGATGCAAAAGCCTCTAAGTGCCATTTTTCATTGCCTTTAAAGTGAAATAACTGAACATAAATATAGGGCGTTCTGAAGTTCAAGTTTGGTGAACTAGAAGATCTATTCATCACGGCACGAATTAAAAGAACATGCATTTAAAACTGCAGCGCCACAGGAAAGTGGAGTAGATTGCATGTTTTTTACATTTGAAGTTAGTGAGGAAAGGGCATAAAAAACGAAGTGGAACGCAGCTCAGAAACCTCCAAGGTGTGCTTATTTTGTTTATAACAACAGGTTTGCTTTATATTATTATTAATTATCATCCACAAAAATCTTGAATATTATGCAAACATCAAAACACCAGATGCTCAAGCAGAGATGGAGACAATTCTAGTTTTTACAGTGTTTTTATGCGTGTACTGATTTCTTGGGGTCTCTCGTGTGTCAGATCTGGCAGATGATGTTTGGAGGCCGATATCTCATTTTGTTGATGGGGCTGTTTTCTATCTACACCGGAGCCATTTACAACGAGTGTTTCAGCCGGGGCCTCAACACCTTCTCCTCAGGATGGCACGTCCGGCCCAATGCAGAATACTACAACTGGACGTACGACACACACACACACACACACACATATACACATACAGGTGCATCTCAATAAATTAGAATGTCGTGGAAAAGTTCATTTATTTCAGTAATTCAACTCAAATTGTGAAACTCGTGTATTAAACTACTTCAGTCTGTGCATTGAATTTATTTAAGTCTTTGGTTCTTTTAATTGTGATGATTTTGGCTCACATTTAACAAAAACCCACCAATTCACTGTCTCGACAAATTAGAATACTTCATAAGACCAATAAAAAAAAAACATTTTTAGTGAAATGTTGGCCTTCTGGAAAGTATGTTCATTTACTGTATATGTACTCAATACTTGGTAGGGGCTCGTTTTGCTTTAATTACTGCCTCAATTCGGTGTGGCATGGAGGTGATCAGTTTGTGGCACTGCTGAGGTGGTCTGGAAGCCCAGGTTTCTTTGAGAGTGGCCTTCAGCTCATCTGTATTGTTGGGTCTGGTGTCTCTCATCTTCCTCTTGACAATACCCCATAGATCCTCTGTGGGGTTCAGGTCTGGTGAGTTTTCTGGCCAATCAAGCACAGTAACACTATGGTCATTGAACCAGCTTTTGGCAGTGTGAGCAGGTGCCAAGTCCTGCTGGAAAATGAAATCAGCATCTCCATAAAGCTTGTCAACAGAAGGAAGCATGAAGTGCTCTAAAATTTCCTGGTAGATAGCTGCGTTGACTGTGGACTTCAGAAAACACAGTGGACCAACACCAGCAGATGACATGGCAGCCCAAATCATCACAGACAGTGGAAACTTCACACTGGACTTCAAGCAACATGGATTCTGTGCCTCTCCACTCTTCCTCCAGACTTTGGGACCTTGATTACCAAATGAAATGCAAAATTTACTTTAATCTGAAAAGAGGACTTTGGACCACTGAGCAACAGTCCAGTTCTTTTTCTCCACAGCCCAGTCAAGATGCTTCTGATGTTGTCTCTGGATCAGAAGAGGCTTGGTAGCCCTTTTCCTGAAGACATCTGAGCGTGATGACTCTTGATGCACTGACTCCAGCTTCAGTTCACTCCTTGTGAAGCTCTCCCAAGTGTTTGAATCGACTTTGCTTGACTGTATTCTCAAGCTTGCAGTCATCCCTGTTGCTTGTGCACCTTTTCCTACCCAATTAATTCCTTCCAGTCAACTTTGCATTTAATATGCTTTGATACAGCACTCTGTAAACAGCCACACCTTTCAGTAATGAACCTCTGTGACTTACCCTCTTTGTGGAGGGTGTCAATGTTCGTCTTCTGGATCATTGCCAAGTCAGCAGTCGTCTCCATTATTGTGCTTTCAAAGAACAAGAGATACCCAGAAATTATACTGTAGGGATGGTCATTTATTGAAAATCAAATGTAAATATTCTAATATTTTGAGATACTGATTTTTGGCTTTCATGAGCTGTAAGCTCTAATCATCAAAATTAAAACAAAAACTTTTGAAATGTTTTACTTTCCATGCAATGAATCTAAAATATATGAAAGTTTCACTTTGAAATAACTTACAAGAAAAAATGTCGTCTTTTTAACGACATTCTAATTTATTGAGATGCACCTGTTTATATATATCATAAGCCCAAAGACATTGCATATTCTGAAAGTCTCTGTCTGTCTGTGTGTGTAGAGAGGAGACTTTCAAACGTTATCCGTATCTGTCGCTGGACCCCAATATCACAGGCGTTTTCACTGGTCCTTATCCTTTTGGCATTGATCCGGTAAGTCAGACAAATTACTGTGGAAATGACAGTACAGTACCCTTTTCTGTTATTTGTGTTGATAGTTTCATTTAAGAGTAATATTTCTCCTTCATTGTGTTGGTATAAGAACAATAACTAATTCTTTATCTCCCTCAGATTTGGGGTCTGGCCAATAATCATCTGACGTTCCTCAACAGCTATAAGATGAAGATGTCTGTCATTATTGGAGTCATCCATATGACCTTTGGTGTGTGTTTATCCTTTTTCAACTACATGTAAGTATGTTTTTCTTTGCTGTTCTTGAGGATTTCTTCATGCTTTCTGCAAATTGGTGTCTTTTTTTTGTTTTTCTTTCTTGAGGTATACTTAGATCAGACACTGTTATAATTTTGAAATAAAAGGCCTGATTTAACACTCTGAATTATCACAGTTATTTACATTTTTGTGGCATTACTGTTGGGTCCATATCTGAATCAAACAAATACTGCTCTAGTGAGACAATCGCATGGTTGAAAATAAACATTAGGACCCTTTGGAAGGTAATGTTATTTTTAGTCCATTGATCGTGTTGGTGTTATTTTCCTGTCCATTTAAAGCATGAGTGGGCCGGGATAAAGAAGCGATGATGAAGTACCTCTAATATTTGTATTTATAACTTTGATTTGCATAGTCACGTCATTCCAGTCCTGAGGTTTTCTACTTAAAAAAAAAAAAAAAAAAGCATAAATTTTTTTCATTCCCATTTGAAACATGTATCCATTTTCTTGCTCTTCTCCTCCTGCTGTGCAGACACTTCAGAGATATCAGCAGTGTGTTTCTGGTGCTGATCCCGGAACTGTGTTTCATGCTGTGTCTGTTTGGATACCTGATCTTCATGGTCATCTATAAGTGGGTGGTGTACGGCCCCATGACCTCCGACATCGCTCCCAGCATCCTCATCCACTTTATAGACATGTTCCTGTTTACTGAGAATAAGGACAACAAACCTCTCTATACGGGACAGGTGTGTACCTGTTATGATGTCATCTTTGTGTTAGCGTTAAAAAGCAGACATTTGACTTCCATAATAACTATTAAAATGTCTAAACTATTACTGTCTAAAATGGCCTGTGTTTAAGGGGCGGGTCCTTTAAGGCTCCTCAGTAATCAGCCACTGTTGTTATGATTGGCTAACGTCACTGCAAAGGAAACACTATCAACACCCCTCACTGTTTCTTTGTGAACTCTCCATGACACTGTGCCTCAATTGACCTCTCGGTAAGCCCCTCCCCTCGAACACAGCAGTCGAGTATCAGTTGCACGGGGAGCAGAACTTCGACATCTTTAGGTTTCAGCGCCATAGAGAAACCCTGGAAGATCTGAAGCTTGCATGCTGTTAACAAAATCATTGTTGAAACATTTGCAGTTGGCTTGCTGTACGAATAAAAACTCTATAACAAAATTATAAACAATGAATAACTGTGCAAGGCCAAAGTATATGCGTATACAAAGCATAAATCTTTCTTCAGATTTCAGAATGAGCACTTTGTGATTTGTTATATATGTTGAGGTCGTGTCCGTCTGATGTTTATCATGTTCATCTGATGTTCGCTACTGTAATGTGTATATGAACGTAACTTTTTAATAAGCAGGGGAAATTCACGACATTTTTTAATAATAACCGTTTACATGCCTAGGGAGTTTGCATTGTACGAGAATAATTTTTGTGCGCAAAAGAAAATCGTGGCTGTACGCTTGCTGTCTATGAAGGGTCAGAGAGCTCTCGGATTTCATCAGAAATATCTTAACTTGTGCTCCGAAGATGAACGAAGCGACATGAGGGCGAGTAATTAATGACAGAATTGTCATTTTTGGGTGAACTGTCCCTTTAAGCTCGTGGACTGTGTCAGAAAGTCAACGCGCGTCTATACTGTATCCAGTTTAGACAAGATAGCTTCAGTGATTGTAATTTCTGTTTGCTTTTGACACGACGCTTACATTCAGTGTGATCAAGTGTCAGCCGTCAAACGACTGAACGCCAGTGGGCGGAGCCTATGGTGAGAAGATTACTATTGGTCGATGTCTTACTCTGGAGGCGGTGTTTATGCAAATGTTTGTGCCCGAGTGATGTCATCTTGCACCTCAGATCCAAACGAGCCATTTTTGGAGCTTGATTAAATAAATGCTTTGTTTATAATGAGGAGGGCGTTTTAAGCTATGAAAATTGCAGGATGTTTTAATGGTACAAAGACCTCTTATATGCCAAAAGATCAAGGCAAATTTGATTTCTCATGTTATGACCCCTTTAATCAGACTCGTTCGGCCTCGTTGTGTCTGTAGACGATCGTGCAGAAGGTGCTGGTGATTGTGGCTGTGCTGTCTGTTCCTGTGCTGCTGCTGGGGAAGCCAATACAAGAATACATCACACACAAGAGGAAGACAACTCCGCTTTCTGTGAGCAACCCTTCTGAATTCATCTACTTCAGTGTTTGGGAATGGACCCGCATACAGTTTTCTGTTTGTGTAACTATGCTCTCATCTTCTGTAGGGAGACAGACGTCCTTTGCTAGCAGAAAACGGCTCTATAAATGCTCACCAGGGAGAGGTGGATGCAAGAGGAGGAGGAGGAGGAGAAGAAGAGGTAATTCTATTAACTAACTAATAGCTACGACTTTTGCCTCAATAAACTCCTCTATTTGCTACTTATTAATGGTTTTGGGTCAGATTAAGGGATTTAAAAATTTTTCATGCAAAATAAAGCATTAATATGTGCTTTATAAGTACTAATAAATAGACAATATGCCTGCTAAGCTACTATTTAATAATAGTGAGAATTGGTCCCTAAACTAAAGTGTTACCATTCATTTTTATATACTGGTTTCTTACATTGTAAGTCACACTTAACTGTTACATTCATAAATAGTCAACTTGTGTGTTTTTTCTTCTCCACAATGTGATTTTGACCTGGTGCAACTTATTGTATTTTCCAGAAGTTACAATAAACTTGAACTTAATGTTTTGAAGCTTCACATTTAAAAAGGGCACAAATCATTTTATCAATTCTTTCCTTGGGAATCAAACCCATGACCTTGCCATTGCTAGCATGCTGTACTATTCCAGGTCTTCTGAAGTCGTATGGTAGCTCTGTGTCACAATCATTACATGAGGAGGAGTACATGATGACAGTATTTAGGTGAACTGTTTCTTGGATTTGCTATTTTTATGATATCTTCTTCTTTCCATCTTCCGTTGTCTGTAAGGAGTTTGATGCAGCGAACGTGTTCATGCATCAGGCCATTCACACCATCGAGTATTGTCTGGGCTGCATCTCTAACACAGCCTCGTACCTGCGGCTCTGGGCCCTCAGCCTGGCTCACGCTCGTAAGTGCTCTCGTGTGTTTCACTGCTGCTGTCGTTACTGAGGAGGAGCATCTGGTCACGCTGTGTGTGTGTTTTTCAGAGTTATCTGAGGTGCTGTGGTTAATGGTGATGAGGATCTCCTTCCAGCAGCTCAGTTATGTGGGCTCCGTCATCATGGTGTTTATATTTGCTGCCTTCGCTGTGCTGACCGTATCTATCCTGCTCGTCATGGAAGGCCTGTCCGCTTTCCTACACGCACTTCGACTTCACTGGTGAGAGAAACATGTGCTCAACATCCCGCCGAGTCTTAAACTAGGCTGCAATCTAACGCCTTGCCTGTATACACTACCATATACTCAAATTATTTAGACCTAATTTTAAGATTTATGTACTTGAATTTCATATACATTGTCCATTCACTTAGGTTACACAGTTTTAACATAAAGTAAATAAAATGTAATGCATATTTGTCAGTCATATGTAAATGGAATGGGTAAGAAATGGGTGGGATTTCTGGAATAGAACTAAAATTTATGCTAATTCCAAGCATAAATTTTTTTTTTAATAAAATCAAATATATGCAAATATTTAAGACCCTGACATACAGTGGGTACAGAAAGTATTCAGACCCCCTTAAATTTTTCACTCTTTGTTATATTGCAGCCATTTGCTAAAATCATTTGTTCATTTTTTTTCCTCATTAATGTACACACAGCACCCCATATTGACAGAAAAACACAGAATTGTTGACCTTTTTGCAGATTTATTAAAAAAGAAAAACTGAAATATCACATGGTCCTAAGTATTCAGACCCTTTGCTCCATATTTAGTAGAAGCACCCTTTTGATCTAATACAGCCATGAGTCTTTTTGGGAAAGATGCAACAAGTTTTTCACACCTGGATTTGGGGATCCTCTGCCATTCCTCCTTGCAGATCCTCTCCAGTTCTGTCAGGTTGGATGGTAAACGTTGGTGGACAGCCATTTTTAGGTCTCTCCAGAGATGCTCAATTGGGTTTAAGTCAGGGCTCTGGCTGGGCCATTCAAGAACAGTCACGGAGTTGCTGTGAAGCCACTCCTTCGTTATTTTAGCTGTGTGCTTAGGGTCATTGTCTTGTTGGAAGGTAAACCTTTGGCCCAGTCTGAGGTCCTGAGCACTCTGGAGAAGGTTTTCGTCCAGGATATCCCTGTACTTGGCCGCATTCATCTTTCCCTCGATTGCAACCAGTCGTCCTGTCCCTGCAGCTGAAAAACACCCCCACAGCATGATGCTGCCACCCCCATGCTTCACTGTTGGGACTGTATTGGACAGGTGATGAGCAGTGCCTGGTTTTCTCCACACATACCGCTTAGAATTAAGGCAAAAAAGTTCTATCTTGGTCTCATCAGACCAGAGAATCTTATTTCTCACCATCTTGGAGTCCTTCAGGTGTTTTTTTAGCAAACTCCATGCGGGCTTTCATGTGTCTTGCACTGAGGAGAGGCTTCCGTCGGGCCACTCTGCCATAAAGCCCCGACTGGTGGAGGGCTGCAGTGATGGTTGACTTTCTACAACTTTCTCCCATCTCCCGACTGCATCTCTGGAGCTCAGGCACAGTGATCTTTGGGTTCTTCTTTACCTCTCTCACCAAGGCTCTTCTCCCCCGATAGCTCAGTTTGGCCGGACGGCCAGCTCTAGGAAGGGTTCTGGTCGTCCCAAACGTCTTCCATTTAAGGATTATGGAGGCCACTGTGCTCTTAGGAACATTAAGTGCCGCAGAAATGTTTTTGTAACCTTGGCCAGATCTGTGCCTTGCCACAATTCTGTCTCTGAGCTCTTCAGGCAGTTCCTTTGACCTCATGATTCTCATTTGCTCTGACATGCACTGTGAGCTGTAAGGTCTTATATAGACAGGTGTGTGGCTTTCCTAATCAAGTCCAATCAGTATAATCAAACACAGCTGGACTCAAATGAAGGTGTAGAACCATCTCAAGGATGATCAGAAGAAATGGACAGCACCTGAGTTAAATATATGAGTGTTACAGAAAAGGGTCTGAATACTTAGGACCATGTGATATTTCAGTTTTTCTTTTTTAATAAATCAGAAAAACACAATTGTTGACATTTTTGCAGTCAATATGGGGTGCTGTGTGTACATTAATGAGGAAAAAAATGAACTTAAATGATTTTAGCAAATGGCTGCAATATAACAAAGAGTGAAAAATTGAAGGGGTTCTGAATACTTTCCGTACCCACTGTAAATACATCGTATTAGGTTTATTAGTTTACGTTCAAACTGTAATCCAGATACATGGAAATTTGGGCCTGTCAAAATGAATTAATTACGTTCATATGTGCCCCCAAAACACATTTTTGGACACTTGAGGCACGTGAACAGGTCTGGGGCGCATTTCCCAAAAGCATCGTTAGCTAACTATGGTCGTTAGTTCCATTGATCTCTATTGGTAACGACGGAACTTGTGACCATAGTTGTTTTTGGGAAACGCACCCCTGAGCTTTATATTACAGCTGTAGTTCATCACATAAACAAATAAACTTGTTTCACAAACTTTAACAACCAGGAAGTGTCCAAGACATTTTGTCTTCATTTGAAAGCTAAATAATATATTTTAAAAACTTAACTTAATTTTGTGAAATGTTTTGATTCCAATGAATTCTTGTGATATATATATATATATATATATATATATATATATATATATATATATATATATATATATATATATATATATATATATATATATATATAAAATAAATGCCCTCTGTTCTGTTTTTTTTTATTATTGTTTTATTATTATTATTATTATTTATTTTATGTCAAGTGTCCAAATGCATTTTTGGGCCACTGTATACACACAAATTTGATATAAATCCCCCAAATTAAGTAATAAAATAATGTAATGTCTTTGAAATATCTTTTTTTATTCCTCACAACTCTTTGTTGTGGTTAAAAAAAAGAATGTGGAACACTTTATTGAAACTTTGGACAAAATCTAAAAAAAAATTAAGATGATGAAATTCTGATAATCTTGTGATGAGATCTTTATAACAGTAAAGCAGACTACTTGCATAAATGCATATAAATATTAGTGATAACTTGCCACTCTGTATCTCACAGTAATATGTCTTATAAATAAATTTGTGTACCTTGGACGTTTTTTACTGATGTACTGTACAAAAAAGCCTTTTTTTCTTGATACAGTATAAACTATAAATCAGACGACAGAAGGCATGTATTAGATTGTGTACAGCATGTTTTTCAGCAATATTTTAAATATTCGCTCATCAAACATGATACAGTAGGCTTTATATGGTTATTTGGATTCAGTACACTGTACTTTATGATCAGATTTCTGACTTCTCTCTCTTTCTGTCTCAGGGTGGAGTTTCAGAATAAATTCTACAGTGGAACAGGCTACAAACTCACTCCGTTTGCCTTCACATCAGAAATCGGAGCTTTCTCTCTGAAGTGACCCATGAACCTCCTCTAGCAGTCATGGGACAGAGAAGAATAATGGAATTATTTTGCTGGGGCACAAAGTGCATTTTAAAACAGATCATGGATTTATATTTTAGCTTGAGTGCCGCTGGACCTGCAAAATCAAACATGAAAGATGTTTTAGCGCCCTATTATGCATCCACATCCATATCTTTGACACTATGCTACATTATCTTTGAAACTATATCTGAGAACATGGCACACGTCTGATGTTGAGTCTTTTAGTTGAATGAACATGATTTTTAATTGAAGTCTTGAGTCCACATAAAATAAAGTTCTTTTAACTAATGCTCCATAATCAGGTTTATCATGATGACAGACATCTAATTATGGTTTAATGCTGCACGTACAAACCGTTTGTACAATTGTGAAATAATTTGGCAATTACTCACAAGAATATGTAGACTTTAAATGAAATAAAGTACATTTAGAATATTTTCTCACAGTGGCCTTCCAACATAAAATTAAAATCAGTTTTAAAATGAGTTTGCTAATTTTCAGGTTGTTAATCAATAGCTTGAAATGTTTTGATTTACAGCATTTTTTCAAAGGGAATAATCTTCCGTCCATGTCTTCTTTTATTGTTGCTTTTCTATTATCACAATGAAACGTTGTTTTAATTATGGAGCTGATGTCAAGCCTCACAGTTGTACTTGATGATCAGTAAAGACCAAAGCCTTTCAATACTGAAAACAAAAACATGTTTGTGTTTGTATTATTCACTGCGGATTACAAAAATATCATATTTTACACAGAAGAGTGAGCAATTGTGCACATTATTATTATTATTATTATTCAATGCAATGCTTCAGTTTAATTTTATATAATGTAATGTTAGGTTTATTATTAGTCCATTTTTGTTTGTGTGTATATGGTATTTCCCATACATAATTATTTAATACCAAAACTATAAAAACTATTTAATATTTAATTACCAAAACTATATTGGAATCACTTTATTTTAGGGTCTCTTAACTAGTTGCTAATAAGCAAGCATATTAATAGAATATTAGCCATTTATTAGTAGTAATTAAGCACATATTAATGCCTTATTCTACATGACCTTGTTCTACATCCCTAATCCTACCCAATACCTAAACTTATCAACTACTGTACTAACTATTAATAAGCAGCAAATCAAGAGTTTATTGAGGGAAAAGTCGTAGTTAATAGTTAATAAGTGTTCCCTGTTCCAAAGTGTTACCACTATATCTTTACCAGAGAGTTGAATCTTTAATTTTGTTAATTTAAATATTAGATAATCAATATCAATCCAAAACATTCGGGTAGATACACATTCATAAAATAAGCGTTTCATGGATTCTTCCTTTAAGTTACAAAAGAAGCATGCCTCTAAAAATGTTTGTGACCAAATGAATGACTTTATAAGTAACTTCTTTAACTTTATTGGTGAGACAGTGTTTACGAGGGTAACTCCAGACCTCTTTCCATTCAATCTGATTATAATGAATTCCAAGAAGGTATGCATTATGGGAATCAGTTACCTGCGCTGACCTGCACCAACAATGTTAGATTTTGATATTTTTGGTACCCAAAGCACACTGATGCACAATTTCTGGTAATAATTCAGCAATATTAATGCATATAGGGAATGTTTAGATCTATATGAGTTTGATTAGTAAAAGTTGTGTAGATGTGTAGGCCTCCAGTAAATACTCGCTGTGTCTGAAAGCTAGCTGTATTATCAGGTAATGGTTTTGCACACAAAAGTAGGTCACATGATTTCAGACAAACTACATAAAGACAGCATAAAGGTTTAATGATCTACAACAAAATAGATCTTTGGTGATAACTAAGCAAATACTTAATTACTACAATATCGATTTCTCACTTGAAATGACATCAAAAGTGTAAAACAAATGTCAAACATGTACATTGACACACAACTGATCTATTCATGCTGCATTGCATGCTGGGAACCTTTATAGTACATATGCACTGCATAAACAATATGATGCTGTTTGTTTACAAGAAATTTCTGAGAGTGGAGTTTGATAAAAGAGAAGTCCCACTGTGAAATTACTGCGAAAGTAATGCAATTATTAATATACTGTAATTTCACACAGTGTAGGATTGTGGGATATCAAAGGCAGTGAAGGATACATCCATGCTGCCTTAAAAAATCGATCAGATGAAGGTGTCGCAGTAGACAGGATGTGACACGATCACTGGACTCAGACATGCCTTGCTTCCTTCCTGCCTTTAAATGCTGCATTCTTCAGCTTGATGCAGCTGAACATCCCCCTAAACACTCTTAAACAAAGGTTACAAAAGGTTCGTGAAAAGTTTGTGCAGAGGTCAACTCCTGTCGTCAAACAATTATAATAATCTACCCAAGACATCCAGGTTCACTGGAGCATTACAGACAGGTGTGTTGGAGCAGGGCTGTTGGGATAATCACTCCCCTACGCTACAATCACATTCATATTTGAGTGTAACACCAAACAAAATCAATCAAGATCCAGTCAACAACATCTAAATAGAACCAAGACCTGGGGTGTACTCCAGAAAGCAGGTTGTGACATACCCGCGTATGTTTGAGGATAAGTGAGCGGATAACCTCAGCTTTCGGTTCCAAAATCGAAGGTTACTTTCAGGGTATGTAAGTAACCATAGCAACTTACTCTCTGAAGATAACCTGTTCCGGAGCAGGTTATGTTCCAGGGTTAGTTCACTTCAGCGCTATCAGAGCA
>JAJUBA010000477.1:0-130305 GCA_029620275.1 Acrossocheilus wenchowensis | reverse complement strand
TTTTTTCCCTCCAATAATTAAACATTGCGTCTTCAGAGTTGGTATTTTGGCTTTAATATGATCAGACACTTGGGTCACACTTTATATTAGGTGGCCTTAACTACTATGTACTTACATCAAAAAATAAGTACAATGTACTTATTGTGATCATATTGTATTGCAAAAAACTTCTGCTGTTGAGGTGGGATACGAGTAAGCTTAGGGGCAGGTTTGGTGGTCTGGGTAGGTTTAAGGTGGGTTAAAGGAACATCCACTTTTTTGGAAATAGGCTCATTCTCCAACTCCCCCAGAGTTATAAGTTGAGTTTTACCGTTTTTGAATCCATTCAGCCGATCTCCGGGTCTGGCGATAGCACTTTTAGCATAGCTTAGCATAGATCATTGAATCCAATTAGACCAGTAGCATCGCGTTCAAAAAAACGATCAAAGAGTTTCGATATTTGTCCTATTTAAACTTGACTCTTCTGTAGTTATATCTTGTACTAAGATCGGCGGAAAATGAAAAGTTGCGATTTTCTAGGCTGATATGATTAGGAACTACTCTCATTCCGGCGTAATAATCAAGGAACTTTGCTGCCGTAACATGGCCGCAGCAGGCGTAGTGATATTACGCAGCGCCTGAAAGTAGTCCCCGGTAGCTGGGGACTACTTTCAGGTGCTGCGTAATATCACTGGTTGCGATGCTACTGGTCTAATTGGATTCAATGATCTATGCTAAGCTATGCTAAAAGTGCTCTCGCCAGATCCGGAGATCGGCTGAATGGATTCAAAACGGTAAAACTCACTTATTAACTCTGGGAGAGTTGGAGAATGAGCCTATTTCCAAAAAAGTGGAGTGTTCCTTTAAGGTGTAAGGGATGGGTCAACGGTGTAATTATAAATGTAATTACAGAAATTAATTACAGATGTAACTATATATAGGTATTTTTAAAAATATAAGTACAATGTAAAACATGTATGTACACAATAAGTGCATTGTACCAAACGATTAATTTAAATATAAGTACATAGTAGTTAAGGCCACCTAATATAAAGTGGGACCGACACTTGCACTTAATTTCTTAAAATCATTCAAATGGAGTTAACAAGGTTTTTGACGACCGAATGACAGAGATCTGTTTGTCGCAGCACAGTGGTTGGGAAACACTGCTCTAGGTTACTCATTTTAGGTAATGTAGATTACTCTTTTTATCTAACTGTTTTAAACTTCCATTAAATGTACCATATATATATATATATATATATATATATATATATATATATAAACCTGCAAATTAATCAATGATAAATAGATTTTTGGGTGCTATTCTAACACTTGTCAGGATAAAAGCAACACTAAATGTTTCTGTTGCCTTGAAGGCGGGATGTAAGTCATGTGAACAGAGCTTCAGCAGTCTAACTGAACTACCATAATATATTCACCGATTTCAAATCTACACTGCTAAAAACAATTATTTTAATCCATATTTGTCTTGTGTCAAGTAAAAATGTATAAATGTCCATAAAAAAGATACTTTTTACTTGAGAAGCAAAACTGCATTAGATATTAAGCATTGTTTGCAGAGAATATAGCTATTTAAGATTAGATGAATGGTTAACCTCTGTTTTCCTGTCTATTTCTCTTCTTCTCCCTACCCCCCTTTGTCTTTTTCTTTTTGTTTCCTTAGTCACCTAAGTCTGCCTTCATAAGTGCAGCCAAGAAAGCTCGTCTGCGAACCAATCCCCCAAAGTGCGCTTTTCTGAGCAAGTGTCCATCAGCGACCCAGACTCAGTATGTGCTGCTGCCTCTTGCCCACATCACACCCCAGTCATATGTGTGCTAACACAGCTGTCTTTATGTGCTGCAATGAGACCCGCACAACACTGGCTGACACCACGACTCCATAGCTCCTGCTATGACTTGTATGGATTGTAAGATTTGAGTTTGTCGAATGGACTCAAGGTATTTTGTGACATGACGGTTCACAGTCTGCTCGTGCTAATATTTGTTAATATTTACAAATCAATGTGGACAATCGTTAGTGTCTCTTTTTGAGAGTGTTACAGGGCTGTCATTTCAGAGTTTCATATTGAAGTGCGATTCACTCCGCATCTCCTGCTCATCTCATTTCATCAGGTTTTATTACCTGGAGGGGCAACACGTAAATCCCTCTCCGATGGTGCTTTCTAGATGTGGTCCACCATTTCAAGAAGCTAAACGGATTAATTCAAATATGTGCACTTCTGCGGTTTCGTCTTCCTCCACCATCCATGAACTCAGACTTTATTAAAGTGCATACATGAAAACACAGGGCTTGGAATTGACTACGCTTGGTTTGGTTGGAATGAAAGGGATCTAGTGTTTCTCTGTTTCATATGCATAGAGTAGATTTGCATAGAAGTCAGTCAGGCAGATATTGACAGTTGCTCTTTTTTTCTGAATATAATATGAGTCCTAGTTGTTTGTTTGTTTGTTTAGCTGCTGAGATTTACTTGGATTTACTATAGACTGATTTGAACAAGTGCTGCAGTATTGCAACTACGATTTTCTGAAGCAATTCACTGACTATTGAAAAAGGAAATTCTTACAGCAAGAGCTTTGAATAATTCCCTCTGATTCTGATCAAGGTGTTTAAGTTACAGAGTTACGTGGAGGAACTTAGCGTCAGCTTCCTTTGAACCGTTTCAGCCTACTTAGCAGTAACTGAATAAGGTAGCATTGCATCTAGAGAAAGGCCGCAGCCTCCCCATGACCGTAAATGTTGTTACTAGACATTCATTCATTCGTAGCTTTTCATTAGCTCTACAGCTGCCATCTCCTCTTGGTGAACATGGGTCGACAGCACCCATGTTAATGTCAATGTCCATGGATTATGTCCCATACAGTTTGATATCTGCCTTGTGAGCAAGGAAGAGTCACACTACACCTTGGGTGCTGGTCGCACCAATTTAAAAAGCGGACCGATGGGAGGGGTGTGCAGCTCTCCTGGAAGAAGAAACTTGCTGATCAGGCCTAGAGGGCCAAAATCGGTAAAGATCAAACCACCCTCACCTGAGCCTCCTCCTCTAATCATGTCAATCCATCTGTGTGATCAGCAGGGGCCAGCGGGGCTTTCTTCATTAAAACTCGCCTGTCAGCACAGAGTACACAAGCTGCTACGTTTTATTAAAGGGGTTAGGCTTAAAGACAAATGCCAACGTGGGACTTATTATTCATATCACATCATCTCACGCCGTAGCTAACGTGCAATTGATTGGGATTGTGCTCAATGTATGAAATAGAGTTAGCCAACCTGCTCACTTCACCGCCTGTCATAACATGATCCCAACCGACACGCCAAATTGATGCTTGCTTATTTGTTTCCATTCTGTATTTGTGTATAAAGTGTAATAGCCTTTGCACATGTCTCCAGAAGCAAGCCTAAAGGGACTTTGGGTAAAACTCTTGCCAAATGTACAATACTTTCATGGGTGTATCAGACCTCATTAAATAATTTTACTGATAACACTCAGTGGAAGATCAATGAACAGCTGATAATATGGAGCCTAGTATAAATCATGATTCTGACTAAACATAATGACCTCTCATTCTTGATACAAAAGTGCCTTCAAGGTCTCTCACCCACTTCAAGGTGCACTAAGTCATTTTTACTCACTTTTTCGAAGTTGCAAGTAAACCAAATTTTGACAAATATTAAAGAAAATGATAGTTATATCAGTGAAATAGAAACTGGCAAATATCATTCACCTTATGTCTACTTTCCATTACAAAATAACATAATCATGGATGACAATTATCCATCTAAATAGGATATTTCTTAAATCCAATACCAAAACTTGCTTTAGCCCTTTACCGCATCTTTGGCAACAGGTGTCAGGATAGTATCCAAAATCATTGTCACTGGTTGTTCCGAAAGATTTATATTTACATTTATTCATCTGTCTGAGAGGTCTGAATAATTGTTCCACCACAGAAAGAACAAGTGTGACATGGACCTTTTTGTCTGAAAACCAAATCCACTGCTGTGTTCTTTATCATCGGCTAACAGAGCATTGCAGTAGTCCAGAGAAGAAGAGCCTGTGCAAGAACTGCATGTAGGGTCTGATTTTCCTAATGCTCTAAGAGAAAGGGTCCAAGCACTGAACCTTGAGGCACTCCGATACTTGATGTGATTTAGTAACCCTCTCTAGGATACTTTCTCTGCCATTAGGTTAGGCTTAAAATACAGTGTACTTCTAGTAATGCCCAGTTCAGGGAGAATGAGTGACAGATAAATCTGGTGACTCACTATTTCAAAGACAGCAGACTGTTGCAGTTTAATGAGATTGATGGTTTGGGATTGTTTTTGGCCAGCCACAGGGTTTCAGCGATGGCACCATAGGCTTTGAACCAGGAAAATGAATGAGCCAGTTCAACATGAAAAGAAAAAAAAAGAAAAAAATACTTAGTGCACCTTTAACTTTTTTCTTATTGGAAATAAAGCCTTGAACAATCCCTCTCTTAGCTACAAATATATTCTGCAATTGAATTCAGTGTTTGTGTCTAGTTGATCTGGATTTATAGGACATGGTTTCACGTTGGATATAGAATGAATGTGATATGACTTCTGCTTAATTCTATACTCTGTATGTTTAAAGTTGAGTTTTGGTAGTATTTCCAATTCATTTAAACTATTGCTCATTTATTAAGTTAGACAAAGATTTTCCCTTTAACCATTGTTTCAAACGTAATGTTTTTCCTTTCAGGTTTTCCATGTAGTTAAAGTCCTGTCATGTCTTTCTACATTATTCTTTGTCTCTTAGATATTAGATTTTCTTATTTGAGACTCTGTATTGACCTATTGAGTCTTTTCTTTTCTTAATATCTCATCCAAGGTTCACTGACTGCTTTCTCGCCTCTGTCTCTTTCAGACCATGCTTAAAGACGACTCTCTGCTTCTGATACCAAATGTGTTGAAGGTGTTTCTGGAAAATGGACAGATCAAATCCTTTACGTTTGACAGCCGCACCACTGTTAGGGTGAGTGTGATGAAAACTCTTCCCAGTAACACTTTATTTTAAGGACCAATTATCACTATTAACTAGCATGCATATTAATAGCATATTTTATTAGCACATATTCTTATTCATAGCCTTATTCTGCATACCTATATTTTAGATCCCTTAAACCTACCCCATACCTAAACTTAAAAACTACCTTACTAACCATTAACAAGCAGCAAATTAGAAGTTTTTTGAGGCAAAAATTTAGTTTGATCGTTAGATAATAGTGAGAATTAGGCCTTAAAATAAAGTGTACTCTTTCCTGTTACTAGAAACACAACAGGGGGAATTCACTCATTTTTGTTTTTTGTTTAATAGGGTCATCACATATAAATTAGCATGCCATAGTATAGAAACATTGCTATTTACATCTGTAGTCCCTATACAGGTAACACAGGACAATGATAATGTATATTAATACAAATACAAAACACAATACATAAATGACAACGTAAAATTGTGACAAAGCATTACAAGTGATCACAGATCTGGTTTACTTCTGGGTCACCGTCTGAGATGGCTCTTGAAAGTGTAAAATGCAGAGCACTGCCTTAATGCATGGAGAGGTAATATGACATGACAAAGTAATCAATTATGTCACTTATGTAAATACATTGGTTTGCGTTAAATGCGTTGATGAGTCACAATGATGGATGAACTCATGCCTCGGACTCATTTATTTAACAAGCAGCAACTTTAATCTGGTTAATTAACATAACATTTCAACAAAACATTTTCACACCTGTAATCAAATGCTACTGCCAGTCCCAAATAGTGTGAACGCAGCCATCATAGACATTTGTTGTCTATGAAGAATCTGAATCTGAATTCCAATGTTATTCCAAATATAAATGTCCCGTTACTGACAGTTTTTCCAGTGATGGGCATCAACTAATTCATTTAAAGGGGGTTTAATTGAGTGTAGGCACATAGCAGCATTAATAAATGTGCTTGACATTTTTTAATGAAATTTTATTTTTTTATTTTGAGTTCAGTTTTGTTTTGTTGAGATCCTCTCCTTTCTGTTTTGTAAACATCATACACATTTTTGTTTTTATTATTAATTAATTTATTGGGTCACACTTTATATTAGGTGGCCTTACTACTATGTACTTACATCTAAAAATAAGTACAATGTACTTATTGTGTTCATATTGTATTGCAAAACACTTCCGCTGCTATTGAAGGGGATATGGGTAGTTAGGATAGGTTTGGTGGTATGGGTCGGTTTAAGGGTGGGTTAAGGTTTAAGGGATGGGTCAACAGTGTAATTATAAATGTAATTACAGAAATTAATTACAGATGTAATTACATATAGGTATTTTTAAAAGTATAAATACAATGTAAAACATGTATGTACACAATAATTGCATTGTACCAAATTATTAATTTAAATGTAAGTACATATTAGTTAAGGCCACCTAATATAAAGTGGGACCATTTTTGTTATTAAATAATAAACACAACTAAGTAAGCCATCCAGAACATAGGTGACTGCAGATATGAGACTGAAGGATGCTTCTTGAATGTCATTTGCATGAGTAACAAATGCTCCATCATCCGTATAAATTTGAATATTGACATTTGGGCATGCATGGGGTAAGCCATTAATGTAAAGTTTAAATAAGATTGTACCAAGAACAGAACCTTCTGGGACCCCTGTAAAGCAGTCAAGGTGAAGAGATTTGGTCCTGTTGGTGCACACGCACCACTTTTTATTGAAAAGATGTGATGTCATCTAAAGAATTCAAAGAATATTAAAAAAGGTTTTGTAAAGATTCTTTCCGAACTATTTGTAGACAATATGCTACAATTTTTTAAACAAGGGGTTATTCTTACTACACCCTCACTACTCAAGTATTACTTAGTCACTGTGCAGCAACTACTAGTGATCTGGACAGGTATTTTCAAATTAATTAAAAAAATAAAAACTTTTGCACTTCAAAATAATGGTCCAGAGCAGGTAACACAACTAAATAGTGATGCATTTAATGACCATGTTCAGAGTGGGGAAAAAGACAATTGCCCACGTCTCAAGACACATTAATGTTGTAATTAATTAACTGGCAGTTCTTTATAATTGCTCATAGTTAGTAGTTCTTAATGATCCTACTCTCATTCAATAATTATTGATTACCTAATAATTGCCCTGAATTCACCAGTACTTACTGATTAGGTCATCTTGTTTCAGTGTTAGAGCATCATTCTAAAGTTTTACCAAATAGAGTAACGTGACTTGGAAAAGTCATTAGCCAACATTCTTTCTGAAAGAAAATTTGGTAAAAAGGGTAATCACTGTCTTTTGTACATCTTATGTTACGTCAGAAAAAAAGCATGAATTCCAAGAGCTATAATCAACTGAAAGGAATGCAATACAGTTTTTATTCAGCCTTCAAAGGCGTTGTAATTGTTGAACGTGTAGATGAGTTGAGGTTTGATGGTTTCAGACCGTTAAAACACCTAGTGAGCTTTTTTCTTCTCCTACATTTGGGGTTTTGCAGCATTGTTGACATTTCTCACAATCCCTCCTGAGCTGATATCTTCAGCCTTTGGTCAGTATCACCAAACAGATTATCTCAATCCTGGTGACAGTAATCCGTCTATCTCCCATAGCTGGAGTTACTGTCATCAAGCACTAAGTATATAATGCATCACAGCAGCCAGCACGCATTGGTGCTTCAGCACAGTGTTTGAGTACAGTATTTGCTTTGGTCACATGGAAACCTCATTAAATATTTGGCGTCCATTTCAGAAGCAAAGCCACTAGTCAGTAAAAAGCCTCATTTGTCTCCAGAGCAGGATCCAGTGACTGAGAGTGTTGTTTTCAGTGCTTTGTGACTGATGGAAATGTCAAGCCTGTCCTCCTTTAGTTCACACACTGCTGATACTGTTGCTTTCCACTACATTTACTTTGCACTGTAATATCTGAGATACAGTAATACAGTAATCAGAAGAGTCACTACAGAATACTAGACCTTGTTCTCCTTTTCCCATTCGCCCCAGGATGTGATATCGTCGCTGCAGGATCGCCTCTCTCTGCGCTACATCGAGCATTTTGCTTTAGTGCTGGAGTCCGGTGGACTGGCCCAGAACCAGAGGCTGCATCTGCTCCAGGAAAACCAGCCACTGTCTCATGTGAGTAAATGCCACCCAAAAACCACTGACTGATGCATTACCTTTACTCTAATGTTCAAGAGCTTTAAAAGCAGCCTTAAATATCAAGTACAAGGTGCTTTACACCAACTTTTCTATTGTGTGTTGCAACAAACGATCCTAGTGAAGTTTAAAAAAAACAAAAAGCGAAGTAGAAGTAGTGGTGGCCAAAATTGTTAGAACACCTGACAGATCTGAAAATATTGACCTTTTTTGCCTCCAAAACATGATTTAATTTCATGTTCATGGAACATGCAGATGGTTGCTCTGAGCACAACAAATATCAGATGAAGTGAGTCATACTGTTTTTAAGCACTTTTAACTTTAATATTTAGTATGTCCACCTTTTGCAGCAATTCCAGCAGCACATCTCTCTGGCATAGTGTCTATATATCCTGAGAACTTCAACACTAATGTCATGCCATGCCTTCTGCAACTCAAGCCGAAGGCTTTCCTTTGAACGTACAATAGATCTGTCCAGTTTATTTTCCAACTCGCCACAAATTTGCTCGATGGGGTTGAGGTTCGGACTTTGAGAGGGCCAGCCCATCATTTTCAATGTTCAGCAGATTCCTTCCGTCGCAGGTAGTTCTGGCAATAGTTCATTTTATGGGTATTGTAATGGCCAATTCAATAAAAACAATTGAAACCTCTTAAATATGCCAAGTGTTCTAACAATTTTGGCCACCACTTTATATAAGCATTTAACTGTAGTAGTAGTATTAGCATTTGAATTTGATTTAATAGTATTTATGTCTAATTTTATCAGCATGATTTAAAAATATTCCAAAAAACATCTTGTGCTCCAATAGAACATCTGACCATCTGGACAAAGCAGTTCAAATGCCCAGTCAATAATTCAGTTATTTGATTAGTGGCAGAAATTAAATTTTCAATTATATTACATTATTTTAAATCCTAAAATGCTCTGTGGTTTAAACTGGATGTTGAATCATAGATGTTCTATTCAGTGTGGTCTTAGACTCATAGACGTCATTGTATATGAATATACAGTAATATAACCTTTAATAAGAACCTGAGTTAAAGGATAATGAAGTTGATTTGTTATGGCTCCTAGAAGCACATCACCTTTCTACAATAAGGAGTGCAATGTGACAATTTAGTATTGGTGTATTTGTTACTGTTTTACTTCAGAGGTGTATTTTATGCTGTATTTTCAGGTAGTTCACAGGACCTACTTCCAGGGAATGAAGTGTCTTTTCCGTATTTGCTTCTTCCCAAAAGACCCTGCTGACTTATTGAGGAGAGACCCCGCTGCATTTGAGTACCTCTACATACAGGTGGATTAGTCAGGAATATTCACATAATAAGAAACATGATTGGTCTGATATTAATATATAGCCTCTTAATATGTATTTGTTCTAAATTCCCCCAGAGCCGTAATGACGTCATCAAAGAGCGGTTTGGGATGGACTGGAAGTCTGACGTCACGCTTAGGTTGGCAGCCCTCCACATCTACATCACTGTGTCGATTGCGAGACCCAATCAGAAGATTTCTCTGAAGCATGTTGAGTAAGTCTTTAAAACAGTCATGATTGCCTGAAAATAGGAAATTTCATGTATTTATATTAGACTTGGATCCCTACCTTGATTGAAATATTATGCTATGAATTAAGGTTCCTGTTCACACTAAGATGGATGTTTGAAAATTCAGTGCACTTAATTGGAATGGAAGTTAATGTGCGTCAAAAATGCAAAGTTGCCAAGTGTTGTCCTTGTGTTTTTTAGCAACATTTTGAACAATGATGATATTTTCGTGCTAAACATTGTGTTTATGTGAACAGGCATTTAGAGTAACCAAAGAAGCATGCATTAGATTTTGGATGAGCACCATAAGCAGCATATAGTTTTACACCGGTGGCAGATGACACCCGTGAAACCATCAGAGAGCACTGTAAGGTCTTGTAGCTGGTTGCATGCTTTGAAGACTAAACCCGCATCATTATCTTAAGGAAAGAATGGGGCTTGGAACCTTTCCTTCCTTTGACTCTGTTGCCAACTGTCAAGGAGAAAAACGTCTGCAAGACTCTCTCACAGCTGTTGAAGACATATCAGCATCCTCCACCAGCTGGTAACAAGGTATATGTGGTTACTAAGAATATTTGGTGCAAATATCATTAAAAAATAGGGCACTATATGTACTGTATTTGAACAATTTTTCCGTATTTATTTTTTACAGGTGTTGTACCTGTATTTTGGATTTTACACTGCGTTCTGTTGTGTTTAGAGTTAACTGAAATGTCTGTAGAATTAATGGATTACCAGTTCTTTTCTCTCTTTTTTGTTTTGTTTTTTACAGTATATCTTAAATGGAGGTCTTTGTCGTCAAATGTGAATCGAGAAACATGCAATAAAGAAACCTTTTATCTCTTCAGTCTAATGCATGTTTTTGTATTTGTGTATTAATTTTATGCCCTAAGAGCATAGTTTATATGTGTAATGGAGATATGCAAAACAGTGTGCATTTAATTTCTTCATACCAATCATTGTTACACATATCAGACCTTATAACAGCAAAACATTGCCCTCTGCTGGCCAGAATATTACTCTCTATGCACTTGTACATTTCTATTTTCTCTTTATCTGTGTTTCTATGCAGGTTTCTCCTCTTCAAGGAAAACTACAGTACATGCGTGTCTTAAATGACCTTCCACCATTCGGAGGCTTCTTGTTTCACACAGTTGGCTTGGTAACAAATCTGAGATCACTTCTTAAACAATAATCAAGAACACTTTTGCATCGATTTCATGGTTTTACAAAAATGTTCTAAATATTACCACGCTACCTTTCAAGCCTAAAAAAAATAAATAAATTGCTTGTCCTTCTGTTAATGAATTTCTCATTATTTTATTTTTCTACTGAAAGGATGAGAAGCAGTCAGCCACTACGTTGTTGGTTGGGCCGAGACATGGTATCAGTCATGTGATTGACTTGAAGAACAACCTAACAACGGTCTTAGCAGAGTTCAGCCGCGTGGCCAAGGTCCAGCTCTTCAGAGAGCATCATGGAGTAGCCCGGGTTGAGGTTGTTATTCTGGATGCAAAGGTGTGGAAAAAGCTCTGAAACTAAATCTGAAACAGTATTGCATTATACAACATCCTCAAATGTAATACTATACTAATATCTGTTTTCATACTAATTATTGTAGCCCTTGGTCTTATTAATGGAGTGGCCAGATGCATCAAACTTTGCCTGTTTGATATCTGGCTATTATAAGCTATTTGTGGACCCTAAAAGGACAATCTACTGCAGGATACCTGGTCAGCCTTATATGATCAAGGCAGGTATGTTAGAAATCGTATTGTTATTGTTGCAATTTCATTAAAATACAACAAAGTCATTGCATGTAATTTTCTGACAGTGCATTTGCTTTGCTTTTCATCTTCCACTGACTAGAAGAACTAAAATATGTTGCATTGCATATGCAACTTGGGACATTTCAAATAAAATAGATGTAATAATGGTGATAAAATGTCCATGGTGACATCTAAAATATAAAACAAAATAAATTTAATTATAAACAAAAAATAAATAATTGAATCAGTTATGAAATGAATTGATCAGGTTGCTTTCAAAAGGATCTTTGATGATATATATTATAAGGACTTATCATGGCAATCATTCATAATTCCAGCTTGATCCCTCCATCCTCATCTTGAGTCAGTTTATGCAAGCTTAACTGAAATGCTGATCAAGATAAATGCATATTTCTGGAAGTTAAGTGTATGTTGCATCGCGTTACTAAACCATGTATTGGATGTCCGCATCTCCTGTGGTCTGCCAAAGAGAAAGATCACAGCATGCCATCACATCCCACAAGGCTCTTTTCCATCTCTGAGAACTCTATTCAGCAGACTCACCTTTGTCATCTGGACTCATTCCCATCCATCATGTTTTCTACTCGTTCAACCACTCAGACAGTTCTGTCATTTAGATTCCAGAAGCTCTCATGCCCAATTCCGCTCCGGAGCCACTGTGCCAAGTGGGAGTCGGCGAGAAGACAGAGAGGGGTCGTCCAGAGAGGCAACACAGAAGACATCAGCATCACCCATATCTCAGCACCTTGGCCTGTGTCACATCCATTTAAAAGAGCAACAACAGCTGCAAGAGCTTCAGATACAAGCTGAACAGGAGCTTGACATTAATGAGAACCTTATCTCACAGGTACAGAATCGTTCACGCACAAAGTCTGACCCCACTCTAAAGAGCACCGAGTCAGTGGCTGAACAAGACGGTCCCACCGATGACAACTCAAGCTTCAGAAACAGAGCGAAAACAATGGAGCCTTCACAGAGGTTTTTCTGTGACTCCTGCAAGGCAAAACTCCAAGCTGAAGGTTTGATCTCAGACACTGGGGAGGCAGGAAGGCTCATTTTGCAGCAGTGCACAAATGCATGTGCTTCCCGTGAAGTAGGGGCTGTTGATCTCATTGCCTTACCGCTACCTGGAATGAGGAAGATGAGGAGATGGATGACGGAGGAGGAAAGCTGCAGCCTCCCCCTCCCGCCATAGCAGCACCACCCCCTGGGTTTCGTGACAACAGCTCTGATGAAGACGACCCTAAAAAGGGTCGGAAAGGAATCAAATCCTCTGCTGCTGTGGCAGAGGGTCGAGAGGAAGTTCCTGTAACCCTGATTGATAATGTGAGCACTAGGACGGTTCAAGACCACGCTCAGGAGTTAGACGATGCATTAGTGTCCACCCTCCAGGCGCTGGAAGCACTAGCTGCATCAGAGGATTACCCACACCATCACCAGCAGACACAACAGACAGCAGGTGGACTATGTACTATTAAAAGTGCTGGTTCTTTACATGTCAATGAGTAAATAAGACTTTTCAAAAGTCAAGCAAACAGTAAAATCAGAAATAGTCATTAAAAACTGGTTGTTTGTAAATCTTCAAATTACAGATGGGTAACATATTAAGTTATAAGGTCTCAAAACAAATATCAGTGCAGTGTTACATACTCCTTACCAACAAAATAAAAAGCATGATCTTAACACCCTTTTAGAATTAAATTTTTGACTTTTAATTCTTAATTAGAACATGCATTTTCTCCATATAATTTTGTTTACCTGAAGTGACTTTATGAGATTTCTTATGATCATGGTTGTTGTTTTTTTCCTGTTCCCTTACAGGGTTGATTGTGCTTGCTGCCATAACCCCTGAATCGTCCCTAGACTCTGGACATGAGACAAATTCTTCAGAACTAACTGATGTGTCTGAGATGGTGTCTGCCATGAAGCAGCATCAGAACCAGGCCTATCTACTTGCCCACCACATCAACAAAGAGCGACTTTTCAGTCGGCGAGACTTCCCCTTGACAATCCCTGGCTGTACCACACAAGCAATTGGTGGAGGGGCTTTTTCAATGAGTCAGATCCGTGGCGGGTGTCCACCAAAGTCTGTGATCTTAAGTAAGACCGTGCCCTTGAAAGTATGCCCCAATCAAGGAGTTAGTCCCTCTGACAACTCTGTGGAGCAAGGGAAGAGCCATGAAACAAAAGATGAGAAGGATATAGAAAAAACAGAAAGAGGCCCTGTCAAAGAGTCCTTGGAAAAGTCTGAACTGCAGACATCTGAGGAGCTTAAAGCATCTGATCAAGAGGGTGCTCCCAAAGTCAACACGGATCAGTTGCCTCAAGCTAATGAAGAAAAAACAAGCTCTGTTACCTCAGAAGGTGTCCAGGAAAAAGAATCTGGTACAGTCACCCTAGAAACTACCAGTATAGCCTTACCTGTTCTTTTACCAGTGGATAGAACTGCATCTGCTAAGATTTGTCCGACAAATATGTGCCAAGATGCCGACAATGCCTCAAGTGAGACCACTAAGCCTTCAAGTTCAAAGGGCCTTCTACCAGCTGCTGACTTGTTCTGCACCTGTCCGGTACGACCAGAGCCTGGCCCACAGGTGCGTCTGAAAGATCCACAGGCCCAAAAACTGGTGGTGTTTCACTCATCATCTCCCACAGATGACGAGCGTCTCCGTGCCAAAGGACTTCAGTTAGCTAACAACAAAGAGAATGCAGCAAAGACACCCGATGCAAGCTTGGCTAAGCCTAGCACCCTGCCCCCTACCAAGTACTCACCAGCTATGCCTGTTAAAGTAGAACGGAAGGAGATGCCAGAGGCAAAGGCAGAGAACTCCCAGAGTAAAGACCCTGTGGAACCACAGAAACCTGCTAAGAGTTTGCCTGTTCTGGTAGACCCAACACTTGTCCTAAGTTGTGCGGAAAAGGGTGCAACTATCCCAGGAGCCGAGTATAAGAAACAGGCAAATAACAAAGTCAAATCCCAGCGTAGTACTCCCTTCCTGAGTTTTAGGAACTTAATTTCAGCCACTTTCCCAGCACGTTTGCGCAGAGAGACGGATGAGCGTCGTGCTCAACTTCAGAAGGTCAGGCAGTATGAGCTAGAGTTCCTGGAGGAGCTTCTAAAACCTAAAACATCCCAAGGAGAGTTCATACCACAGGGATCCTCTCCTGTTCCCTCATTTACCCCATGTGCCTGCCAGCTGCGCACGAGTCCCGTACAGAAAGTTCCTGGGATCTCACGAGAACAGCGACGCAGCTGTGATTGTAAGAGAATGTGCCGCGGAATGCGTCTCCCGGATACAGCTGTCGGTTCTGCAGCGGACCAGAGAGGGCGAGAGAGGACAGTCTGCAAAACTCCCCCAGCTATTCCAAAGTCTCCACATGCTCAAGGAGAATTACGAAAACCTCAGACTTTGGAAATCAAAACCACTCGAATCCGCTCCACAAGCCTAGAGTCAAGGGAACCCAGAGATACACCCACGTCATGTTTGCCTACATGCGCTACCCGTTCAGAATGCATGGCCGTGCCACAATACAAAAAGCTACAAAGGAGATATAGCATAGGGGAGATTGACAATAATGACAGCACCCCCCTGTATGCTGAGGTTAAAACGACAAAAGCAAAGAGTCTCGAGAAAGAAATGGAAAGAGTTAGGGCCACTGGACTTAGACTTCCAACTCCAGTAGACCCTGTACATACTAAGGATGGGGATGCAAAGAAGAAGGGAATATTTTTTATTCAGGGAGAGGAGCTTCTTCAGGAAAGTCGAGAGGGTACTGCTGAGGTTCTGGGGTTGCCAAGTGAGGATCCCGAGGACAGAGAAAAATGCTGCTCCTTCTGCTTTTGTTATCGCAAATGTGAAGCTGCTGATGAGAGCAGTGAAAAAGATGAACTGTCTTATTCCATCCCCCTGCAGGTTTTGCCCGGGATGCACCTAGACTCAAGGGCAATGCCAGTAGTCAGCAAAACACTTCAGGTGCTCAATGCAGAGGATTGCAGTGGGGAGGAGGAGGAAGAAGAAGAGGAGCCACAAACACAGAGGATTGATCTGCGGGCCTGTGGGAATCTGGAAACTAGCCTGGCAAGGGTACAGTCCTTGCAGGGAAAAACATTCTCGCTCCCTGATGGATTCCTAAACGCACAACTTGATGCCAATGAGCTGCTCTCAATTTTAAGGCAGTGTGCCAACAGTCCCCAAATCGAGGGTGAACCTCGTATCCCTCCTGCAAAACTGGCAGAGTACAAGCAAGAACTTGCAGTCCGTTTTAAAGAGTTCAGGGCATCATGTAGACGCGTGGCAAGTGTTGAGAAAAGTCCCTCTCGAATGCTAAGTGCTGTCACAGCTAGCTTCCAGGTGCTGTGCAACCTTACTCAAACATTCATTCGGCTGGTCAGGGGTGTACGTTCTGAAACTCAAAAACTGCAGCTTTTACGTAAGGTCGAGGAGGTAGCCGTCAACTACACCCTTCTTCTTCGTGCTGCTGAAGAGGCAATGGGACACTCTAGTAGCCTCCCCAATAAGAGTGCAAGTCCTCAAGTCCACACATCCACCAACATGGGCTCTCTTAATCGCCCAATCAAAACCTTGCCCAGCAAGTAATGACTCGTTCACTAATGAGATTGTGGGGCAGGCCGGAAAGACAATTGCTCAACACTTTGGCAGGAATCTATTTGGATCCTTCATCGGTTTACATTTTTACTTGCCTTTCTGTTCACCTACTGCTAAATTCCATAACCGCATAACTATCTACTGTTATATGTTTATGAAGGTTGTGCCAACTTGTACACACAAAGGATCTTTTACATTGTGCACAGAAGTGAGAAAAAATACATCTGATCCTGTGCATTATAGATGACCAACAGGGCTGTTCACTCGTGTTCTTAGAGAAAGGGTACTGTGAAATGGACTTAGTTTTTGTATATTTAGTTGTTCCTATATTTAAATAACAAAGTGACTGTCTAGGGAAGGGCTGGTGGGGTTATTTTGTGTCCTAACAATGGTTTATAAAGCATATTATGGAAAAACTATATTATCATTATTGCAATTACTGTAGAGACATTATAGCTACATAATCTAAAACATGCCCTGAGGGTGGCAAATCTATATATGTATCACAGAAAATTAAATGATAACAGATTTTGTAAATTAGGTAGAGAGAGAACTGGTTATTTGGTAATGTGCTTGTTTTTCAATTTTGTTTGTTGTGACATGAAATACTCCCTTTTCACAATATCGCATTCACAATGTCTGGATTTGTATCTCTGTAAGCGTCTGAACTGACACTTTTTTAATGAATATTTATGAACACAAGAGCCCACTAACAAGATAGTGGAAGGAAACACCTGCCCAGGGCAGACAATGTAGCAGATTTAAATTCACCGGAATATTAATTGAAAGGATACAATGGTTGAGCTGAGACCAAGATGGAAAAAAGGCGCTCCTGTTTGCTAATGCACAAAAAAAAATCCTCTCTCACTTTCACCCCCACAAACTCATCCAGATCCATACCTCGTACATGTAGTGGCAAACAGTGGCATCATTTTTTGTACTGGAGGAGTGGGCTGAGCTCATGATATCTGCATAATTTAGTGCAATCACTAAGCTAATGCTTGTGTAGATGACACAAAACCATTTTCTTTCCAAGTATAGCCTATATAAGTACACAGATAACCAATGTTTCACAATATTTTTTGAATATTGCTTTGTTTTTCTTCTGTCCCATATTTTGAAATGTCTTATATGTAGAAAACTTTATTTTTTGGATTTTCATGTGATGTCATCCATTGTGCACTCTTGAGAACATAACCCCGTCCCCATCCACACACAGAATAGTTTTATATGTATTTTAATAAAACCAACTGCTGTCTTATGTCTGAAAACTTTTCTGTCTCCTCTTGCAATCTAGGATATAAATGGTTAAATTATGGTCTTATAATCCATATAAGGCTCTACTACTGTGACATTTAAACAATTAACATCTGACTGTTTTGGGTGTCTTGCATGTTATACCTACTTTAAAATAGAACCGAATGAAGTGGGCTCTGTCAAGCCAGCAACTAATAGACTGTTTAATGCTGGGATTGGATTAACTTATATCATTAAAAGATCAATAAGAGTACAGATACAATCTAGTGTTTTACAATATTGCAGTATAAAAGTATAATTATCCTACACTCAAAAAAAAAAAAAAAATATTGTAAAGAACATGAGATATTTGTGAAGCTTAAAGTCATTCTGAAAAGAACTAACATTGCAAATATTTATCAAAATAACTTTTTATTTTAAAGAGAAATCACATGTATCTTATGATTTATAGTAGTATGTGCCAGGGACAAATAGTAACTATATTTTAGAGTATAATATAGCATGGGACATGTTTATTTTTATAAAATACAAACAATATCCTCATGTTTATACTTTTTTTCAGACATACTTTCTGTCAAAGACTAGTTGCGTTGCCAAAATGAGATTTGTCACTGTGCTTCATTTTTGTTGTATGTGTTCATATTTAGTTCTTTGAGTTCTTGTCGGTGTTTTTGCTTCACTGTGGTCTTTTTGTGTGTAAGGTCATGTTTTAAAGCAATAAAGAATATTAAAAGTAACATTTTCAGCTTAGTTTTGGCTATGAGATCAACTGATCGAATTCATAACGAGTGCTCTGAAAATACATATATTATTCATATATCAACTTACACCCTTCCCGGTAACACTTACACAGTAACAAAGCATTTTTAAATCACTTGCAATCTATTATATTTAATTCATTGATTATAACATTGTTAATGCATTAATAGGCTAAATACAAATAGCGAGTCCTTCATTTATTAAGACCGTAATTAACCAATTATTAATGTTTAATTAGCTCATATGTAAAGAGTTAGATCGTGTTTCTCATCCTTTGTTAAGCACCTGTTAACCACACATAACTGATGTACAGCATTAAACCAGTAGTTGTTAATGGTTATAAACAGTTTGCACTTTAGGTCACAAAAAATACTGGATTGCCATTAATGAAGTGCTTTAGACCTACCTTTATTATTAAACTTTATCTAGTAATAGTAAGTGTCCCTCGATGTTAAGTATAAATGTGTATATCTTCATTTTATACATGAACATTTCTTTAATATGAATTATTTTGAATGTTTTCACAAACCATTAGCAATTGCTTTACTGGTCTCTCATTGTTTATATGCAGATATTCGTATCATGTAAGATTTACAGGTACAAAAAGGTACTTTTTTGTATGTTTGGATAGATGCTGAATGTGCTGAGTGCATCTAAAACAATGATGTTATTACATATTACAAACATTTTTACAAATTCTCAAGCTCTCTCTATAGACCTAAATATTATATATAGTTAGTTAATAGTTGATTCTATTCAACTGATGATCAATTATGTTAAGGATTCATAAACATTTGTACTAATGTATCTACATGATTTATGTTTTAGATGCTACCAATAAGTAATTATTGTTTTTTCGTGTCTGCAAACAACATACTAAAAAGCTGAGCAATTTTTTACAAAAAAAAAAAATACATTCATGGTTATCGCATTGTTCAAATACATCAGTTAAGGTTAGGATATAAAGCATTACCTAACTCATTCAATTTATTAAATTCAAGAAAAAGGGTCTAACACTAACGAGTTAATAAAAAATAAGTTATACGTCTGAAGGGTATCTGTTTGCTTTCCCTTTCATCTCAGTGGCATTTGTGTGCCTGGCACAGATTCTTCACAAGTACTTGATTTCAGTCAAGAATCCGATTTCAGTGTAGTTTTTTCCCCTGATGGACACAGATTTAGCTTGTGGCAATCACCCGAGCCATAAAGACTAACCATTCTGGAGCCAAAACAGCATCAGCTAATGACACTTAAACACCCGCTTCTCACAAGCCTACATTTACTCTCTTTTAATGCTTCACTCAGAAACCATAACCTAAAATGGGCTGACTTTAATTTGAATGAATGTTTGCCCACTCCTCCTCACCAGGGTCGGATTCAAAGCTATTGTATTGTTTGCTTTAAATCATTTCATGTTTGTTCTGCTTCAGATTTGTGACCAGTGTCTGCACAATCTCCTCAGGTACTGTTTAGATATATAATGTGAAATCATGGTGGACCCAACGGCAATAAGACCAGGACAGAAGAGAAAAGAAAAAGAGGCAGAAAATGAGTCCAGCAGAGTGCTGTAGAAACTGAGGAGAAAAGCTCTCAAAAGTTTGACCATTAAATCTCCTAAAGAAGTTATGACGAGGTAATGACAACAATACACTACTGTGGCTAGCGGCTAACCTTGTAAAGCAACTTAACTGTCAGTACAGCAGCATTGGTATAAGGGTTATGAGATCAACACGCTTGCCAAAAACAATAAACTACAAAATTGAACTGATGGACAAAAACTGCGTGTAAAATACAAACCAGAAAATCTAACCTACAATACAAAAGCAGTCCCAGTTTTATTTGATGTTGTATTCAATATATTTATGGCTACACTTAAATAAATACTTGGCTATATTTTATTTTAAGGTGTCCTTGTTACAGTATAATTATACAATTAACTACACGTGCTTACTATAGGGTTAGGGTTTATCTTGCGTGTAATTATGAATAATTTATTGTTATTGTAATAGTAAGTACATGTAACATGTAACAAGGACACCTTGAAATAAAGTGTTACCATATACTTTCATTTTAATGCATCACTTTATTCATTGTCATGCTCCGGGTAGGACTTCTTTAAGGCACTTCACACAATTTTATTTTTGGGGCTCAAAAAGGTGCTTATCATTCAGAGAACGCTGCTCAAGGAGGTCAAATGAAATCTTACGTGAGCAGTCTTATTCATTTGATGTGAGGTTTAGGGAGTTTCTGAAATATTTTGTCAGCATAATTTCTAAGTGCAGTTTAACACCTGGATTTTTTTTTTTTTCCAGTAAATAAATAAGAACAATAGTGATGTGGAATGTTTTCATAAACTGTAGCAAGATCTTTTTTTTTTTTTCCAGTACAATTCAGAGGATGCCACTTTATATCATGTGTCATTTAACCGATTTGTGTTTAGAATCAAATAAGTAAATAAATATTGAAACATTGATATAATGTAACTCTTCGGAAATTGGCATTTGCTGTTATTGAGGTTATTATGGTGAGGTTTATAATTGACGTATATGGTCAATGTAATTACAAAAATGTGACCCTGGACCACACAACCAGTCATTAGTCGCACAGGTATATTTGTAGCAATAGTCAAAAATACATTTCATGGGTCAAAATCATTAGGATATTAAGTAAAGATCATTTCATACCATAAATTTATCAAAACGTATTTATTTGATTAGTAATATGCATTGCTAAGGACTTCCTTTGGAAAGCTTTAAAGTCGATTTTCTCAATATTTAGATTTTTTTTTTAGATTCTAGATTTTCAAATAATTGTATCCAAATATTGTCCGATCCTAACAAACCATACAGCAATGGAAAGCTTGTTTATTCAGATTTCAGATGATGTATAAACCTCAATTTTGAAAAGTTGACCCTTATGACTGGTTTTGTGGTCCAGGGTCACAGACGTTCTTTAAACGGAGATGCAATGTAAAGACATGTATTTGAGTACATGGTATCAAATGTTCTAGAGTAAATCTACAGAAGCCTTAAAGGTCCCATGGCATGAAAATTTCACTTTATGAGGTTTTTTAACATTAATATGAGTTCCCCTAGCCTGACTATGGTCCTAGAGGCTAGAAATGGCGATAGATGTAAACCGAGCCCTGGGTATCCTGCTTCGCCTTTGAGAAAATGAAAGCTCAGAGGCCCGATCTGGAATCTTCCCTTTATGTTGTCATACGGGGAAAGGTTACCTCTCCTTTCTCTGCTTTGCCCGCCCATGAGAGGCGAGCGCAATATTTTTTTTTTTTTGCAAACGAGCGAAGCATGGCAGTTGCTCAGTGTTTGGATGTACAAATGAACACCGAAGTATGTGTACAGTGTTTCCCACAGACTTGGACTCTATTTGTGGCGGCTTATGTGCAAATTCATTCTCTGCCAGCGGGAGGCGCTTTTAGAGGCGGAGATAGCGGTTTCCGCGGTAACGCTGTACACAAAGCAGAGCGCCGCTCACAAACGCTGCTTTATCAGACATTGCATGCAAAATGAAATGAAAATGACATCCCAAATTTTCTGAAAACAGTCGGTTTCCTTCAGAAATACAGTGATATAAAAACACCCGCACTGTTTCGATTTTGAAAAGCTGGTTAAGGCCACACACCCACCCTCCACCTTGCCCCGCCTCTCTCCTCCTCATTAGCATTTAAAGCTACAGACACAGAATGGCACGTCCTAAGGAAAGCTCACTGTAGGACTGGCTCGTAGTGGCTGAAATTCGGCTGAATTTCGGGAGAGAGACTTCAGATACAGTACTAGGGTCAGATACAGATACAGTACTATCCTCATGATTTTTATGCAGCTTACAGTACATTATGAAAAAGCCTTTGTTCTGTTAAATATACCTGCACTATTTTAGCTGAGCTGTAATTACAAATAATCAAAGGGAACAAATTATCAACATGTTCTCTAAAAGTAACGTCTTGCAAAATGCCTTGTAGCAATTCTTCAAAGTTTCAAAAATACTCTTGATTACTTTTTAATTGGAACAAAAATGGCTAAAGGCTTGAATAGCTCTGCTCTCGACCACTAGAACATGAAAACAACTGTTACTGTATTTTCTGATCACACTGGGTGAAAAAAAAGTTTTCCCTCTTTTGTTTCATGAGAAACTGATCAAGTCTGAGTTTGATTAAACTACAACAAACACCTGCCGATGGGCTCAAAGGGAAAACACGTTTCACACCCCATTGACATGTTTGTCCTCGTTTTATGCATAGGCTCGCTTCATTTTTTGAGAAAACAAGACTTTGCATGTTCAGTTTGCATTTCAAGTAAATGCATCTTGATTTAAGGATGTTTAGATACAAGAAAAAAATACTGAGGAAGACTTTTGTTTTGCAGTGCATGTGACATTTAATGCAATTCATATTTAAATAAAGATTTTCAACTCAGTTTTATTTATTTTGAGGAAGAGCGAATGAGACATTTGGAGATCTGCAGAAACAATGTAATTAAACAGAAGTTCGTCTTTAAATCTTCTACTGAATGTCATGATATTTATCGAGTAGGCTTCATGCAATTTGTGTATTGTCTATCTAAATTTCTGTTAAGGGAACATAGCGAGCGTCCTGATTGTTGTGGTGGATTGTGGGATTTTTAGGGACTTAATGTTCCAGAATTCTTCTGTGATTGAGGAAGCTGAACTAGGGAAGTGACTGAGACGCACACAGTAGCAGAATACAGTATGTGTAATTACCCACTTTAATGGCATAATACAACACTTATAAGCAGGTTAAAATGATTTTCCTTGAATGATTTATTTAGACTGTGTTAATTTCTTACATCTGAAAAGTGCTATTTGCTAAACGTCAAGGAAATACCTGAGTGTGAAACCATTTCTGAAAACAAAAAAAAGATTTTCGAAAGAAATGTTTATTTTGATTCCTTCTCAGCAGTAGTCCACCTGTCAGAAAATAACTGTAATGCATGGATTTTATTTCGCTTTAACCACAACTGTAACAAACACAGCAATATCTAGACCGCTGACATGATGCCTGCCAAACGAACTCCCGCACAGTCTGGAAGATTTCAAGAGCCACAAACCTCATTCACAAAACACCAGCAGAACGCATCTGCGAGTCCTTCATAAACGACTTCGTGAACTGCTGCGTCCGTTCAGTGCATCGATTCACGCAAGAACGGTTATTATTGACACACAGACACAGTTCTCCTTGTGGTTCATGAATGAGAGTGAGTCCAGGGATCAAATGTATGATTACTTTGAAAGCACTTGATCAGTTAAACACCGTTTTAACTTAATACAACCAATTAAACTATGAATAAAGCAAAATCTACTACATCCATTTACGCTGTAACTTCAGTGAGATTTCCATCTGTCCAGATGATGAACCATTAGAAGCGGCGTCTTGTAATTTCTAGAATCTGAATTACTGTAAGCCTTGTAAAGCTGTTGCAAATCACCCACTCTTTCAATTTCACCGCGACGTCTTAAAAGACTTTTTCTTCTGAGAAGGAGCTTATAACAAAGGTTTTTACACATGACGACGTTGGAGTGCACATTACAGATTATGATGTCTGACAAAAACGTGACTGACAGGAAGTACCGCCCTCCAAATCCACCCTGTGCGGTACGAGAGCTGCTGTGAACCACGGTCATAGCTACGCCGATCAGCAGAGCAAGGCAGGAATCGCTGAGGTCTTTTACACGCAAGTACTGCTGGGAAGGGGCTGAAGGATGGCTTCTGCTTTAGGATGTCGTGTCTACGTTTGCCCACCCGCTAAAAATAAATAACTCAAAGTGACATTATAAAAGCAAAAGCTGCTCTTAATGTGATTTGCATTTGTTAATGTATACATCTATTATAGCGTAACTGAAAATTGTTAAAAATATTCACAATCGATTCATACTTACTCAATTCAGTGCAAAAAAATATACATGTAAGGCATGACTCAACAGATCAGAAATAATTGGCAGTATGTGCACGTTTGCCGTATTGTTAACGTTTCATTTTACACAAACATTGAATTTTGTAGTGGTATTCACAACATTGAGGAAGGCCGAAGACACCGGGATCGCAGAGAGCAGATGCTGGAAAAACGCACTGGTTTAAATCGTACAGTTTCAGATACCACAACAGAACTGCTCAAAGTAACATCATGATGGGTAAAAAACGGTAAAAGGTACAGTAAAACCTGGACATACAAGCTGGTAAAATACATCAAACGATTGAATGACTTTGGAGAGAAAACTTTTGTCTGTCCCGATAGACTTTAGTCAGGACTTAATCAGTGAGGAATCAGTAGACTGTGATGTTGTTTAACAACAGACCGATTGTACAGCTGATGAAACGGCTTTCAGATGGCATGCGATCTAGGTTTATAAAGTGCATGCCATTATAAAGACTGTACGTTTAGCCTCATTTTGTGAAATTCAATATGTCGTCTATCCTGACTAAGGTCTATCATGATGCTCTGACCAGGAATATATCACCCATAAAAGAAAACTCTTATAATTTGCTCGCCCTCGTGTCATTCCAAACCCATGCCATTTTCTTCCATGGAGCACAAAATCAATGCGCTGCTTTTTCCATACAGAAGTTTACAGTGACCAGAAGCTCTCAAAGTGCAAAATGAACATAAAAAGTGCACAAAGTCTACTTTTATGACTCGTTTATGGTGCTTTTCATCCTTTTTGAAGCCTGAATGGTCAGTAGATGCTATTAGTTAATGAAAGAACGTTCTGCGAAATGTATTTTATCCTCTAGAGATGATGTTTGGAACAACATGAGGGCGAGTACATTTCAATTTATGGGTGAACTATTCCTTTAATATAGAGGATACGATTTGCTAACAGCATTTAAGCAAAGTGGGTATAAAAATATAGGCATCTGAGACCCTGAATGACTGTTTCTTCAAAGACCGTGAGAGGTGTGACATGATCATTTTGACCAAGACCATACTGTTAGCCACTTCTACCCCCCTCGGCTGTGATTTATGTTTCTTTACACATTAAATCAGTGGTTCTCAACTCCAGTCCTCGGGACCCACTGCTCTGCACATTTTGTGTGTTTCTCTTATCTGACACACTCAGTTCAGTTCATGGGTCTCTCTCCTAACGAGCTGATGATCTGAATCAGGTGCGTTAAATAAGGGAGACATACACTCTTAAAAATAAATGTGGTTCACGATGCCATAGAATAACCATTTTTGTCTAAATGGTTCCATAAAGAACCTTTCTGTTCCACAAAAATTTCTTTGTGGCGAAAGAAGGTTCTTCAGATTATAAAGAGGTGTTTTTTTAAAGAGCCTTTCACTGAATGGTTCTTTGTGGAACCAAAAATGGTTCTTCTATGGCATCGCTGAGAAGAACCTTCTAAGCACCTCTCTGTACACAATGTGCAGAGCAGTGGGTCCCGAGGACTGGAGTCAAGAACCACTGCATTAAATAAGAGCGCCGTAAATGACACATGTAGCTGTGGAGCAGATAGAAAGAGCATTATAGCAGGGTTTCCTTGTGATGCCGCATTATGTGTTGGTTCTTTTCCGACGGCCGCCTGAAACCCTTCTTGCAATAGTCACACCTGTGCGGATAGTCTTTAGTGTGGATGGATATGACGTGCCGTTTGAAACCCGAAGCGTCCGTAGTGTTGTACTCGCAATATTGGCACTGATAGACCTTGCGACCGCTGTGCGTCTTCATGTGCTTCTTAAGTTCGTTCTGATGCCTGAATCCGCGCTTGCACCGCTTGCACTTAAACGGCAAGTCCTTGGTGTGAACGGACAGAATGTGGCGGCTAAGTGTGAAGGGGTCCGACGTCTTGAAATCGCAGTGTCTGCACTGGTGCACTTTATTCCCCTTGTGCGTTTCGGCGTGCTTCTTCAGTTCGGAGGGTCTGTGGAAGCCCTTCTCGCACACATCGCACTTGTGTGGGAAGTCTTTGGTGTGCACCGAGATGACGTGGCGCTTCAGGTCGCTGGAGTTGGTGCTTTTGTGTTCGCAGTGCGGACACTGGTGAGTCTTGTGGCCCTGAAAGATGTCCGTGTGCCTCTGGAGCTCCTTGTCGTCGGCGAAGGCCTGCGGGCAGTGGCCGCACTTGAAGGGCAGGTCGGTGCCGTGTTTGCTCTTTATGTGAGTCTTTAAGTTGGACTGGTCGGCGCAGCGGAAGTCGCAGTGCTGGCAATGGTAGGGCTTCTCGCCCGTGTGCGTCCGCATGTGCTTCTTGAGCTCTGACGGGTGCCGGAAGCCTTTAGCGCACTCGACGCAGACGTGCGCAAAGTTTTTGCTGTGCACCGCCAGCAGGTGGCGGTTGAGGAGGCCCTGCTCGGCTGTCTCGTACTCGCAGTACTTGCACTTATGCAGCTTGGGCTCCTTGTCGCGCAGGATGAGCTTGTTGGAGCTGAGCGGGCTGGCCTCGTGATAGCGCCGCGGTACTCGGTGTACTCCGGGATCTTCTCGCTCTTGATGATCAGCTTGTGGCTCTCCAGGTGGTTGTGGAAACTCACCTTCTTGTTGGTGGTGAAGTCGCAGTCGTGCACTGGTACTTCTTCTTGAACATGTGGTCCGGGTGATTCTTCATATGGCGTTTCAGGAAACCCCGTGATTTGAACTTCTTGCCGCAGATGTGGCAGGGGTAGACAGTCAGGGGCTGCCCGTCGGGACCAATGATTACAGCTGAAATGGAAAGAGAGCATGCTGGACATAGACTTCTGTTGTGAGACAGGATACCCAACAAGAAAAAACAAAAATGAAAGGACAGCTTCCCTTTTAAACATCCGCTATATATGACCAGACTTAGGGGGTCAACTTTACCATCAAAAAGGTCATCGGATGCAAAATTCACTTTTACATGTTGTTTGAGTTGAAATGTATGTTGGCAGTGTGTGTACACACCCACCCTATAGTGGTAAAAATCCACCCAGTGTTTATTTTTAAATCCCAATAAATCATTAGCACTGTCTCAGATCAAGCCGTTCTCAGATTCTTGGCTGTGTGACGTCACACAGACCCAGGCCCCTCCCACAATTGTTGACTGACATGTTTTTTTTAGCACAGCCTGAGTGAGCTGTCATCAGTCTGCCATTGTTTTGACGCCGGAGCAGGTGTAGACAAGAATGCCTCCTACAAGAGGCGTTTTTTTGTTGGATGTAATAATGAACATAGCCGCCGTCATTTACTCCGACATCTGAGCCGCTGAAGACGCAGTGGATTACAATTGTTTCTGAAGGGAATGCGCCCCTGATCTACCTAAATGTGTCTATGTTAATGCGAATACATTTTTTTAATTAATTTTTATGAATCTTTGCAAATTGTGTTTTCTAATAATGTGCTAGTTAGCAAGTTCCACAACGAATGCAGCTAAGATTAAAAGTCTCAGAGAACAGCTTGTCACTCCACAGAAAAGAGGGGCGGGCTGAGCAGAGCTCATTAGAATTTAAAGGGACATACGCCAAAACGGCTCGCTGTGAACAGAGCTGTTTTTGACAGGGTAAAAAGGGTGTTTTTTACACTACCATTGAAAAATTTTAACCAAAGTATGTTGACCCTAAAGAATCATACCAACTTGTAGAAAATGGGCATCCACTGACCCCTTCAAGAACTTCTTTTTTTGTATGTTTTTTAAATCTATCATTATTATTTGCTATTATTGCTCTATTACATGAACATTAATTCTCAGACACCTAGTGCAGCAAAATTGCAACAGTTGTTCAGATTTAAAGGGGGTGGTTGACAGCTTTTTCTCTAGGCTTTCTTCCCCTATTACTTTTTGTCAGCTTTTTATAAAGATTGCATTACCTACAATGGTAGTCTAAAAACAATGACAGAAAAAGTTATTTTGCTAGGTTATTTTGCTTAAGTCAGAAAAAAAAAGAGTCATACTGTGCAACTGACACTGTGAAAGATGAAATATTGGGAAGATTTTTTTTTTTTTAAATAGCATGAACTGATGTGACCCTGGACCACAAAACCAATCATAAGGGTCAATTTTATATTTTTAAGGGTCAATTTATACCTGAATAACTAAGCTTTCCATTGATGCATGGTTTTTAGGATCGGACAATATTTGGCTGAGATGCAACTATTTGAAAATCTGGAATCTGAGGATGCAAAATAATCGAAATATTGAGAAAATCGCCTTTAAAGTTGTCCAAATGAAGTTCTTAGCAATGCATATTACTAATCAAAAATTAAGTTTTGATATATTTCTGGTAAGCAATTTACTAAATATCTTCATGGAACGTGATCTTTACTTAATATCCTAATGATTTTTGACATAAAAGAAAATCTATAATTTTGACCCATACAATGTATTTTGGCTATTGCTACAATATGCCCCAGCAACTTATGACTAGTTTTGTGCTCCAGGGTCACATGTGTTCAATTTAAGTTCATGTTCATTTAAAAAGTTTCTAGCACTAGCAGCAGATCATACCTGTCTGGCACTGGCGTGTCTCTCCTCTCCTCTTCTTCTTGATCTTTTGTTTAAGTGCTCGGCTTGTGCTGATGCTGTCAGTGATCTGTAGGTAGGGAGTGGCTGCACCATTCTTACTTTCAAGACTGCTTCCTGTGGGAAAGCCATGACTGGTAAGGGGTTTGGATTGGACATTTACACGCTATAAATACACTAAAATGAAAGGAGAATGTTTCTATAAATGTTAAGTTAGATTATAATGTGATGATGACGAAGAGCCAAAAATGATGGTTTTCCATGGTTTCAGGGTTTCCCATTTGTGACTTTGCAAACCTAATAATTCAGTGGTAAAAACTTAAAATTAAAATAAATAAATAGGACTGCAATAAATACATCAAATTGCAAAAGGCTGTGATTCAGTCTGATGTGCTGCATTTCACTTTAAAGTAAAGCTAGTATTAGTATTTAAATCATTTAAAAACAATCAAAATAAAACAATAACTAAAAAAAATTGTTTTCCTGTAATGTCATGTGACTTCTAACCATCATCACAGAACCATGCAATGTATTGTTAAATTATTGAAATTTTAACCTATATTTTAAAATATTTTCTCGACGTTGGCCAGGAATTTTGTCAAATGGATTCAGCTCAAACCTAACCCTGAGCGCATGGCTTCACAAGACTTTGAATATAGTAATATTTGGACTACCATACTAGACTATGATACTAATATGCTACACTGAGTTCAGTGAAAATGTTAAATTTTGTTGGACTATTCATATAAAGCAATTTCTATCTCTGCCTGCAATATAAATAAAGTAAAGGACCATAAGCAGTCGCCCAGGCAGCAGGAACAAAGGTCTTGTTAACTGGTGTGTCCTCCAGCTGCGCTTCAGTGATAGCAGCTTCTTCCTCCCCAACTATGACCTCCATATACACCTGGTCAGTCATCTCTGAACAGTCTACATTCAGGACAGAGAACAGCATAAACATAACACACATTTCTGAGTTGCTGCATGCACCTGTTACTCTTCTTAAAGAGCGATGGAGAACTCACTGATATCCTCCTCTCCTTGGCTGACGTCCTTTACCGCCATGTAGACCATCTTCTCTCTGGGCAGCCTGCCTGAACCCGCCGGCTCCAGCGTCGTGTGCCCGTTGGGAAAATCACTCTCTGCCACCACCTCTGTGCTGCCTACAACACAATCCACACAGAGTCATTACCATCACTTTGAGAGACAAAAAAGCACATACGGGGAACACAAAATGAATACCCGTGGCTCCTGATGATATATGGAGGTCTTATGAAGCGAAATGATTGGTCTGTGCAAGAAACAGAACACTATTTACAACATTATTACCTGTAATCCAGAGCCTCAGGCAAACAATCCAGAATGATGCTCCGGTTCGCAAACAAAGCATTCTTTTAAACAGATTCTTTTTAGTGAACTACTTGAACCAGTTCACCAAATCAAACTGAAACTGTTTATAGTTCCTCGTGGTTTATATAAAATGTTGAGCTAAAGAAAGCGTATGCTTTAGACATGTAAAACACCCACGTTTCACATCATTAAAGGGCGCTTAAATACTATAATTGAGTATAATTGAGTATACGTGAAGCCATTGCATGATTATGTAAATGAACTAGTGAATTGAACCAGTTAATTGAAACAAACTGTCTGAAAGAATCATTTCACGGAAACTAATAACATTTCCCCGAGGCGCTGGATTACAAGGAATAATGTTTCAAACAATGTTCAGTTTCTTGCACAGACCGATCGTTTCACTTCATAAGACCTCAACATCAGGAGCCACGGGTATTACATTTTTTGTTCCCAGATAAGCTTTTAGTTAATTCTCAAAGATGGGCAGATGCTGACTTGCATTTTATGAATCATCAATGATCACAGTTTCAGCTAAAAATCCTGTTGGTGTTTCTTTCAAATCCCTAACAATAATAGTGATCGCACGAGTAGCAGTTTGGAATATAGAGCTGAAACGATTAGTCAACATTATCGACAACGACAACAATAAAAAATTGCTGACAAATATTTGTTGTCGTCGGGTAGTCGTTTGATCTCATATGAGCTAATGTAAGAGCCTGCAGTAATGCGGTTTGACCAGTGTGGCGCAGACTGTAATTCAGCACTCCTGAATGCAATTCAAGAGAAGAAGACACACACTGAGCTCCAGAGCAAACGCAGCCGAACCTGAAGCTGCTGAGCGGTGTTTGGATGAATATGTAAATATATACTGCGCATTGCTCTCAATAACAAAATAAACACAACAAGAACTGACAGCGGTGAGAAAGCAGCAGTTAAGAACGCATCAGATTATAGAAATGTGTGTGTTTACATGAGCTCTGCAGTTCGGTACTCCAGTAAACGTCACAATTTTTTTTAAATAGTACTTTATGCAGTTAGATAGCCTTAAATCAAGCAACTTTATAGTATTAAACATGAAAATCCAGAGTCAGTGTCACGTTCAGTTAAAATTACAACTTGATTTTCTGTTATAAAGCAGCTCTCCAGTGTGGAACTAGCTAGTGATAAAAATGAATTGTTGCAGCCCTAATGCAATCAGGTTGAGGCACAGATGTGAAATGTGTTCCTTACCTATTTCCACATCTTCATCTCCATCTGCCTTAAAGATGTAAACTTTAATGACCTCTGAGCTGAACTCATCCTCTTTCGAGCCGTCGTCGTCCTGGCCCACATCTGCGGTGATCTTTAAAGGTGCGTCTCCAATGTCTAGCTTTTCCCCGACCTCATCCACTGCAAAGAAGCCAAACATCAAACACTGCTGTGGACAGAATCCATCCATCCACAGGGCTCGACAGTGCAAGCATTTCACTCGCATTTGTGACTGAAAATAGATGTGCATGAACTGGAAAATGTATTTAGGAGCATGAGTGCGAATACAATTTCTCAAACAGCATAACTTACACAGTAGCCTATGACAAACTTATCAATTTCTTCCTGTTATTTATGGAAAAACAGCGATACAGCCTCATATGATTATTGAACTTTAAAAATGATTTAATTTAAATGAGCACAGATGAGAAGAAAGGCGGAGCAAGTGAAAGAGACGCTGAATAAAAACACACATTGGGCGCTGACGCTGCCGTTACGCCGTTAACCCTGATTAATTATATATTCTGATAAAACCATATGACAAAAGCTTCCACGACTATTGTGAACATTTGATACCGTCACATACCTAATGTACATTGTGTAGTATAATAATGTAGCTTATTAAATAGAGTCTGAAGTAAAATTATTTAAAAATCTGTACTTTCTGCATTTTGATAAATTAAATAATTTTTGATTTCCTCCACATTAATACCAGTTTCAGCACAAAATAAACATGACTAAACATCTGAAGGTAAGTTAAAAGAAAGAGTACAACTTTACAGTCCGTATCCTGTCTCATGTAATCGCTCAATCAGTGTTTCAGCCGCGCAAAGACATCAATATAACGTCTTGTAAACAATGTCACGTAACATCACATTTACCTCAGAAATCATAAACTCATTAGTCAGCCAGAAACATAAACTGTAGAGAGGAGCATTTTGCTAAATATATGCACCATATAACATTCATTATATTTTTTTTACTGTTCTTCAATGTTTTATGTTTGAATAAATCCGTTTTTATGACAGCCACTATTTAAATGTGTATATTTAAAAAAAAAAACTGAAGTAACTGTTGTACAACTGTTGCAGTTCTGCACAAATCAGTCAAATTTAACCTTCAATGTTATAATGTAGTACCAACGGTCACTCGTGTATATTTTACAGCATTAGTTGAGAGAGATTTTTGGCATGTACTGTACCTGATATGTATCCAAAATAATCGATATTGAGTCAAATCAAATCAAATTGGTAATCAAATCGAATCACAATCTTGTGAATGAGAATCAAATCGAATCGTGAAATTTGTGTCAAAACCCAGTCCTAATTTACACTAAGTGAAAATAGCCGTATTTTCTGCTATTCGTACTACTTGTTGCAAGTAGTGGCAATTATCTGCACTTCAGTATTGAAATTCATTTTAAAACAGTATGCTATAATAACGTATTGAGTGAAAATTATCATTTTAATTCAAATTATTAAATGGACGCCACCTTATTGGTACAATAAAGCCCTCCCTACACCTACCCTAACCAGACCCGATGCTTTATTTTGAACATTTTGGCTATTTCCTTAATTTTTATTGAAAATAAATGCCTTTACGATGTGATATGAGATTTGAAAAGGGAGAGAAAAAAAAAGTTTGGTAAAAAGCAGGTTCGAACCCGGATCGATCGCAGGAAAAAGACCACGGCACGCGCTTTACCATCTGCACCACTGGAGCTGATGATTCATAGCTGTTTTTTATAATATTGACTATCCCAAACACACTTCGGTGGGCGGAGTTAGTGCAAATTGTTTTCAGAGGCTATTTACACTAAGTTTTAAAGCACTCCTAAATTTTTCAGTCTAGAAACACACGTGCTGCTTGGGAAAAAGGTCGTGTCAAGCCGTGATCCATCAATCCATGTAACAGCAAACTCACAGGAAATCATGAGGTAGTCCTCTGAAGTGCTCTTCGCATCTTCCTCCTCCTCCTCCTCCTCATCGTCTGCTTTAATGGTGACGTCAGACGGCATGGCGTCGTGTGCCTGGATGACCGTCTCCGTGTCCGTCACCATGACCTCTGCAGACACCAGGTCGTGGTCCAGTGGGCTCTGATCATGAGGAGATATGAGGTCGGCCACAAACACCTGATCCGGCACCGTCTCCTCGATCAGGTCAGCGGTGCCACCCAGAGCCTCTTGGATGGCCACCTCGGCCCCCAGCATGGACTCGGACATGATCACGCCCTCGGTGGTGATGACGTCCTCGTGGCAGATGTCTGGCCCCTCCACCACCTCAGCCTCCAGGCCAGTCTCAAGCATGATGCCCTCATCCGTCACCACATCCGACACCATCACGGCCTCCGGCACCGACACCACAATGTGCTCGCCGTCCCAGGCCTCCCATCCCTGCGACTGCACAGAGGAACATCACAACACATATGTCTGGATGTACAGTCCAACCAAAAATTACTCAGACACCAGATATAATTTTTGATATTTTTTACTAGTGGGTGCAGAACACTATAGTTCATTTATGTAAGTGAGGACAGGAAAATAAAGTAAACTGTTATACCCAAACATTCTTCTTACAGTGGACTACCAGTAAAACTGATCAAATTTGGGACCAAAAATTATTCAGACACTTTGACCCGACCGTGTTTTGCTTAGGTGTTTTTTTTTTAATTGCTAATGTGACCTTTTTACACACAGACTGAACAGAATGAAGCATCGCTTGGTAATTGGTTGAGCTAAACTGGTTTTATCTAATGGTGTTCTTAAATTTAACAGCTGACAGCTATTCAACCGAATCCATTACATATCTTTCTATCAGAGTTATCCGACATTATCAAGATGAATTTGTTCTGACACAGTTTAACTGAGTTCTTCTCATATTTTTTTTACAATTTTCTCAACTATAGCGAATAAACTGTGATAATGTGAAAAATGTTGAAGGCGTCTGAAAATTTTTGGTTTGACTGTATGTGAGGCTTGAAAAGTCTTTCAATGCAGTGGTTAATAAATATTGGGGTATTTCTTTCCATCAAAGGGACAGTTCACTCAAAAAAGAAAAAAAGAAAAGAAAGTTCTGTCATCATTTACTCACTCATGTTGTTCCAAACCCATAAGACTTTGGTTAATCTTTGAAACACAAATGAAGATATTTTTAATGAAACAAGAATGGTTTCTGTTTCTCTATTGAAAGTAAAGGTAACCAAAACATAAGTAATCTCAAAAAATCATAAAGGTGTCTTAAAATGAATCCATATAAACTGAGCAGCTTAAACCACGTCATGTGAAGAGACATGATAGCTGTAGATGACGAACGGATTTGGTTACATGGATATTAAATGGAGAGACAGAAACCTCTCAGACAGAGATGCAAACTCGAAAAACAAAAAAGGTGATGAAGATGTGACCCCCAATCCCAGTTTCAGTTGTTATAACACTCCCTTTAACCCCTTTAACTGAGGGCCGCTGTCTACGGTGCACACTTGGGATATTTGGAATTTAATTACATTTTTAAATACATAATATTTTAAACACTTTATTTTATTTTTTTCCCCAACTCTGCAGTAAAGATCACTTTAAAGAGGATCTACATTTCTCATTTTCACTCATGGAAATAACATGAAAAACGTGATTTCTGCCACCTGGTGGAAAACAAACACTTTTCAAATGAAAATGAGATGAAAGTACAGCTATAACCAGTAGATGGCAGCAGAGGATTACGCATTACCTCATTTACCATTTCCACTCCCTGATTTAGTTCTTTTCACATGTTGTGCTTTTGGATTACTATAAAATGACTATTACAAAAAAAATTTATCCAATCATAGCAAATCTTCGTCAATCAGCAATTCAGGAGTGACTCGTGCAACAATTTAGCAGAGTCACTCCTGTAATAAAATGCAATTGTTATTAAAAGGAGGACCATCATTCGTAAATTATGACAATTTTCATTTTTGGGTGAGCGAATCCTTTAAAGGTGCACTGTGTAATATTTAGGAGGATCCATTGACAGAAATGCAATATAATATACATAACTATGCTTTCAGAGGTGTATAAAGACCTTACATAATGAACCGTTATGTTTTTATTAACTTAGAATGAGCAATTTATATCTACACACACCGCGGGTCCCTTTCATGGAAGTCGCCACCATGTTTGTACGGTAGCCCTTAAAGGACAAACAGAGCGTGTTTCGTCACTGTTGTTCTTGCGAATAAAACACTGACAATAACAAGTAACAATAATATTTGCAATAACATATTGATTTACTGAATAACTAAGTCAATATAATTCCTTAATTTACCTTTGTAATAAATGAATAAACCTCACTGCCGGCTACTCTTTGCTGTCTCAGACTACGACTATCTTAGCCCTGTATCGCCACCGTAGCTTCTCTAAAGCGAGGGGTGAGCCGCTTGATGCCGCTAAAATCTACACACTGCACCTTTAACTGACGATCAGTTGTGTGTGCTTATGTACAAACAGCACAGTTTAACGAGAGCAAATGAAATGTACATAAAATTGCTGAAATCAAATGAACTGTTTATTTACATTCATCAAAATACAAACTGTGCATTGTCCATTGGCAGCTGGAAGTTGAAAAACTTTTAATTATGTTAAATCATAAACAAACAAACATAAAATCACCATTCAGTGCAATGACTTAAACTGACCAAGTATCGACTAATTAATTGACTCACTATTTCGGTGACGGTTCCTTACCAAAATCTGGCATTATCATTGTATGGGGCATTTTTAAATCCTTGTGAAGCTCCAGGATCCCTCCACCTTGATCCATTATCTGTGACTGTTCCACAATACTGGAAACACACAAAGAATTACAATAAATAAAAGACTGCTGTGTGCTAAACATATTTATTTGATATATATATATAAACACCAAATGACAGAAAATGTATCACAATGAATTAATATGAATATGCCTAATCATTAACATTCATTAATAATTAATCATCACTTCCATTCAAAATATAGGCATGTGAGAGTAAACGCTTGTATTTCTATATAACAAACCTTCACATTTGACAGTAGTTCCCTTCACGTAAAAGCATCACAAACATTAAGCAAATCTGTGAATCTGGCATCTGGGAGGAAAGTGTCTGAAAGAAACAAAGAAAGAAACATTATGTTTATAATATTTTTATGCAATTTAGAGACTACCTCAGGGAGATTTTTACTACAAATTCTTGTTTGGGTTTCCAAATATAAAATTTAGAGAGAGAAAACAAACAAACACACACACACGTATATATATATATATATCTCCTGAAACATAGATCAATGCATACAAGCAAGGCAGCAAAAGAAAATGTCGTTCATAAATATATACATACATATGTGAGATATATCATATATATAGTTCATAAAGTTCATATGACAATGAATTCTAGCCATTGTAACACTTTTATTAACATTATGTATAAATGCAGTGAAATCACAACTGAATTACTGACAGTAAGGTGGTTGGCCATAATTATGAACGGTTAACAGTACATTAGACTGAGTAATAAATAACAACTTGAGAAATACAACAATGCTGTGAGGGGATTTCCAACATGACGTCATTTATCTCTATTTGAAAATAAGTTTAGAGTCCATGAACAGACGAACGGTAACGAAATATTTTCAAAAAATGATTGTAGTGTCTGAGAAAGAGTCTGAAATCTCTGTCAGTGCTTTGATCAGGGCAGTGATTATGAGGATGATGATGATGATAAACTAGTCAAAGCATACCGGAGGCGAATTTACGAACCCTACTACGACAAAGGCTTGACTCATGAATATTAATTCCGTTACGTTCACTTACGCAGTACCGCGCAACGTCAGAACAAGCTCATTAATATTCATGAGGCCTGCCTTCGCCATAGTACGCTTCGCAATTGAGCATAACCGGTCCGTTCGTGACAGAGTTTCATCGAAACAAAGTTACTATCGTAGCATCGACTCAATACAATTAGAAACATACACAAAATACAATATTAGGTTGTAAAATCCACTTTAATATACCCGAAGAAACCAGTTTATACGCAGTTAAAAGCTTGCACAAATGCAGCCGCGCTACTGCGCCATCTTGCCCTCCGCCATTACACTACATGCTAAATGGCTAATAGCATTAGCTACCTAATATGTCAACAAGTAAATGACTACAACACAACCCGGAATACGACAAAACGCGACGCTCAGATATACTTTCTGCATTTACTCCGTACATGACTGATTTTTGCGCCAAAAGCGACGCGCGTGATCGCTGTAGGGACTAGTTTTGGCGCGAGCGTTGGGCGCTTCCTCGCGCTTGAGCGCAGCGCAGGCCGACAGGGCCGCCGGCGACCGTTTCACAGACCTGCCGCACAAATCCAAAACGCTTTACCTGCTCCGCGACTGCCTTCGGAGCGTTGAAGAGTTTCGGATCCCCGCGAATCTGTCGTGATTTATTATCGTTAATTTTCCAACGGTAGCACTACTGCGGCCTGTACATTGAGGATCCCCGAACGCTCTTTTCCAGGCCTGAGCCAATCACGCTGCTCGATTCGTTGCCTCAGCCAATCGGAGTACTCGTTCCTATGCCTCAGCCAATCAGAATGCTCGTTGACAACAGCAGAGGGAGGGGCAGAACGAACGCGCTGCACGCTTTTACGTCACCTCATACGATAACATTGCGCTTTCTTCCGAAATAAGTTACATAGAAATTAGCGTTATGCTGTGTGAATGCAACTTACTCGTTCAAACAAAACACATGTACTGCAAATGTATTTTGACTACTTTTGATAACATAAAAAGCCGCGTCTGTTACTTGCCAAGCAAAGGAGGTTCCCTGGAATGAATAAGAAGGCTCCTCTGTTCGGTTTATTGCTGAAATTGATTTATTGATTTTCTGAGGCACTCCATTATCATTGCATACTCATATATTTCCAATTTTACTAGCTTAGTGCATATTTAAACCTAGACTATACAGGCATCAAAATGTATAGTCATCCTTCCAAATGGAGTGAATGTGTAGTAACTTCAAGCACTCTCTGAATTAAGGAACAGTGTAGCAGTAGTAATGCACCTTGGCACATCGCTGTGATTGCCATTAAAATAAAAATTAAAATTATTTTCTTCTCTGAGGTCAATTTTTGTGAAAACTATTGCTGTTTATGTCTTGGCGATACAAAACAGACAAATTTCTTGCTTTACAGAATACAACAATTCCTTCATCAAATTAAAAACTTCTCCCACAAATAAAAATCATATATCCTTCATTTCTAAAAATAGATAAACATGCAAAATCAACATCAGGTTACTCCACAGCATTTAGGAATTAAATTCCACACATTGTTTCACAAAAACAACAAGTATTACAGGACATATAACCTTTATCATTATTCAAGTTATCATACTTCCCCATTCTCATGAAAATAAAAGTATATTGATATCTGAAAATCAAGCAAATATTACAATTTGTCGTAGTCTTTGAACGCAAACTGTGTCTGATCCATTGTTCCTCTCATTACGAAGGCTCTGGTTTTAGGGACGCTGTGTTGATTTTTCTCTGCCATGTCTTTTCATGGATTTCGCTGTGAGGAAAACAGCTGAAGTTCTCAGGGCTTCAGTAACATCCGTCTTTCCAGGATTCATCAGAGATGGGAGCGCACGGTTTAGTCATTCCCAGCGATCTGCTACAGAGAAAAAGTAACCTTAGTCCCACAGAGCTTTCTCAATGGCTACAACATTACGTCATTACCAACATAGTTCAATGATTCGGTGTTTCCTGAAACCACAGTTCAAACGAACATTCGCAAACAGCATCGCAAACTTGCGTGGCTGAACTACAACTCTTGACATGTGGTTAGAAACATAGTTTCTTGTTAGTAAGACACATGGGCTTAAATAAATATGCTCTTGGGCACTATCTAAATATAATAAAGCAATAAGCCCCAAGAAGCCATGGTTTACAGTGAATTTATAACAGCTAGGGGGCGTTGTTAGGCACGACGCAATTCAAATGGAAAACAAATATTCTCAGATTATATAATCCTTATGAAAACATGCATACAGGCGCATCCGCTGCGGAGATGACGAGTCAGTGTCGCCGACTTCATCTCTTCAACCGAGAACAAAGAAAGCACTAGTTTATCAAAATATTAAAATGTTAATGCAGTCTCCTTACTGTTTTCACTGACACATTCATAATCATTACTTCTGCCGGTGCGCTGTGGCAAGCTTCACGTGTGTGCTTGAGCACTCATTAGGCTATGTAGACAATTAAAGGCTCATAATAATGATTTAAATGGTTTATTAATAAACGTGTGATTAGTCGACTAATGCTTAAAATGAACGACTACTAGTCAACCAGACAAATCCTGCCCTACCGCATGGGAAACGCACCCCTGGCTGATCTTGACTCACCTCCTGGGCGTCTGTGGAAGTCTGCCTCTGGACGAAGGTGAAGCGGACGTCAAGCCTCTTCCTGGCGTTTGCCGGGCGACAGCAGTGGTCCTGGAGCCGGAGTATGACGCCCCATTGTTGGGACCGGGCGACTGCACCCTCCTCATGCCTCCCTGGGCACTCGCTGGCCCTTTGGCCTGCTGTCGCAGCGCAGACATAGAGCTGACCGGGCTCAGGGCTTTCATGGGAGTCCGCAGATAGAGCGGGGACTGGCCATCAGCCCTCATCCTCGCAGATGATACACCTACAAGAGCAGCCAATCACAAACACTCCTGTAAATCCACAGCAATTACACTAACATTGAAAATATACAACATGACCCAACAGTCTAAATTTTACAAAAAGTGAGAGACTTTCACACGGACAAAATCCAAGCAACAGGTTCATAACTGTAGTGACAGAATCACAAGCCATTGTTCTTCCCAGGCAAGCAGAAACCTGGCCTTTATTTTTTTCAAAAGACGTGTGCAAAACACATCCTAAATGTGTTTCCAAAATGCTCCTAAAAATGATTTAGAAAATGGCCTTGTGCATAAAAAATGTTCCTGAATGCATCCCTTTTTTGCAGCTTAACTTATATTCAAGTGCATCCATCTACAGAACACCCACAAAAAATCCCTAATGGTTCAGAAGTACAGCACTGGGCAAGAAAACCGAGAGACACTTTTGGAAAATGCGTGTGCGCGCGTGTGTGTTGGTGGGTGGATGTGTGTGTGTGTGTGTGTGAGAGAGAGAGAGAGAGATTCCAGGAACTCACAAACATGATCTAATTCAGTGATGCAATTATGACAAAGCAGTTAATATGATTTGTGCCTTTAATAAATGCATATTTAACATGATTATGTACATTTTTATTTCAATAATGTCAACTTGTTTTAATTTACTGGTATGAGCGCAAAAAGTTCTCTTCAGTTGCCGTTCACATAAGAACATTTTCACATCAGTTCTTCCCTTAATAAACCCAGATCTGTTCCTCACTTTTGACCTGGACCTTTGGAGGGAAACGCTGAGCTGGAAGATGTCTTGGTTGTGGTGAAATACTCAAGAAAAGCTGGATGCCAACTGATGAACAAGCTTTTGTCTAAGACAACAGTCTCAAAGCGAGTGACTGAAGAAGACATTCCCTGAGGAAAACTTTGGGCGACCTCCAGGAGAGACTGGTGTGTGTGAAAGATCTTATTCTCCGCACTCACAAGAGGGCACTCGATCAGGCTAGGAAACGTGATAACACACAGCAGCCGCAGGATATCCAGAGACAAGAGCAGGATGAAAGACTCAACACAAGATGGACTCTTCTTAGGGTGCATTGAAGAGCTCAGAGCCTAAATATTGAGCACAATAACAGTGCAATGGCAGTCTTGTTGTTTCGTTCAAAACCAAACTCCCAAAGGACACGAGCTGGCTGTAGGCACAGACTAACCCACATGTCACATAACTATTAATAATAGAGATGAAGTCAAACTACACCTCTGATATTGAGTGACACAGGGATTATTTAGGCAAAAATCTGCAAATGAGTTTAACATTGTACTTAAGTCAGTGGGTTTTTTGAATGGGTTTTTGGTTAAATGCCTAAATCAAGGTCTGTGAACACAAGCTCAAGATGTTTTTGTGTTGTATTTTATGGCATAAAGGTACACCAGTAAATCCCCCCCTTTGTGATTTTTTTTAAAGCTTTTACTTGTCTTGAAAAAGGCTGTTGCTAACTGGGACAACAGAGGTTTGTAGGGACATTAAACGGGTACCAAACAGGTCTCATCTACTCACTAGTCCAATGAGTTTAAAGGCCAAAGTATACTTCTGTTTGTCCGCATACGCGAGGGTGCGTGTACAGTGTCCGTAACGCAAATTTCATCACCAGAATAGTATGTGCATTCTGTATGCTCACCATCCCATTTTTGTAACTGTGCGTAGTTTGTATGCGCAGGTCACACACGCATAGCTTTGGTTTTGCACTAATCAGTTGTTCCACAAGGTGGCAGCACTGGCTCAGGCCGATGTTTCACAGTAGAAAACGAAACTAAAAAGATGGAACAACAACAACAAAATAGCACAGACTGCAACAACAACAGACAACCGCGCACTGACAAACGCTTGTGTGAGAGTTATGAGAGAATGAGTACAAAGACATTTTCATCGTTTATAACTTCTGGAGAAAAACAGAGCAGACGCTGGAGAAAGACGAGGTATGTGTCGACCGCCTGCATTCACGTACACCTCAAATGGTCTATACTTTGAAAAGCTAGAAACAAGTAAAAAAAAAAAAAATACATATACTTGGGCCTTAATGCTGGTGACACTGAAGTCATTTGACTCTGGTGTTCTTTTATAGGCTACATTGGCAATTTACTTAGGCTTTAAAATACAAAAATGTTGTGCTCATTTGTGAATAGGGCTGGGTAAAAAAATATAGATCTCTTGATTTTAATTGATTCTCATTTTTACGAAACAATATTGATTCTTAAATAGTAGTAATGTAGCCTGTTTTCAGTTAATGAACGGAACATTGTAGCGCACCTCCCATCCAATAAATTGCATTTTATTTCGCAAAGCTTTATGATGTGATACTTTTGAAAAGAAAAAGTCTCAGATTTCACATTCTTACCGTTTTATTTCCGTATTCAAACAATAAATGCTGTTTTGTTGCTAATTAATGTGGAGTGGGCGATCGCTGTAAGCGGCAGCATGAAGTGCACGTGCACTGATCATCTCTTTAATGCAGTTACAGCGCAAAAATAAACATGAATGAATATCTGAAGGTAGGGATGTCCAGATCCATCACGTGATCAGAAATCGGGCCCGATCATGTGGTTTCAGACTCGATCGGAATTGGACGTTACCTCCCGATCAGGACTCAGATATATATGTATATATTCTCATTATTTTTTAACACAGCTACGCCGGTTTCACACCGCACGCGTAAGCAGAGCAGAGGCAGCGCAGAAGCGGCGCATATGCAGCTGAACAGCGGCTTGTGTCCTGCAAATACAGACGAGTATCGTTCATTCGGTCACGCTTTTCAGGTGTTCTGTCATGTGCTTTGATATGGGCAGCATGCTGTGATGCGGCCGTGTTCCCCTCTGTCACATGTAACATGCTGTACATATAGTTTACATGATAAAAAATAATCTTAAAGTTAATAAATGCCTCTAGTTTTAATAATTTAAACAGGTCTTTGAAGTTTGGGCAATAACTCCTGGCAGTGATTGTGTTTTCGTGTAGTTGATTCTGTGCTAAATCTAATATTTGATGTTTTGTATTTTAAATGTTGTAGATTTAAGTAGAAAATGAGAATCGCTAAAATTATTGAATATATTTTGAGACAAAGGTCTTAATGATTACCAGTTTGGTTTAAGATAATTAAAGCAACAGTTTTTCAATAACTAGAAGAATATGTAAAAGTATGGTATTTGGGGTAAAAAGCGCCCCTGCTGTTGGGGCGAAAGGCACAATAATTAACATGATAATTAATAGATGGCTGACTTTTCCAACTTTTGACATGACATGGTTCATATGGTATCGTATAGCCTATTATGTTGGGTGTCCACCTTAGAGATAATCACCATGTTTATAATGAAACCATCATATTTAAAAACATGATATTAATCATATCATATAATAAAATAAAACTTGTTCTTACTACTGTAAATCTATATTAATTTATTATGGGATCTCCTTCAATGCTTTCAGAATCTTTACTTTTTATTTTGTTTCTGCATTTTAAAATATATTTTTATATTAACATTTTAATGACAGTATATTTACTGAACATTATTTATCAAAATAAGCAGAAAATAGCCTAGTACAAACTTTGCTATAGTGATTGATCTGAACAAGTATTAATTTAGAAAGTATCAAATTGTTTTTTTTTTTTTTTTTTTTTTAGCTAAAGTATTTATCAATACAGTGTGCCTTTTACCCCGTGATTGTGAAACACTAAACACCTCACGGTGTTTTACGGTGAAATGTGTCATTTTTCATGTTAATGAGGTCAATTTTGATCAAGAAAAATGCATTGTGGCTTTAATTCAGCGTAAGCGGCGCAGCAGAAATAGACTCGGCGCCGAAACTATCGCGGCACTGCCGCTTCTGCTCTGCTCCTGCTAAGCGCTGCCGCGCCGCCTCTGCGTGCAGTGTGAATGCTCTAATCTGTTAACATGGGCGCCGAAAAAAATACGCCCTGCTTATGCGTGCGGTGTGAAACTGGCGTTATTCTTTTTTTTATGTATTATAGAAGTATCGGATCGGGACTCGGTATCGGTAGATACTCAAAATCAAATGACTCGGACTCGAGGGCAAAAAACCTGATCGGGACATCCCTATCTGAAGGTATGATAAAAGAAAGACTACAACTTGCTGAAATCCGTATCCTGTCTCATGTAATCGCTCAATCAGTGTTTCAACCACAGAAAGACGCCAATGTAACAGCTTGTAAACAATATATAAAAAAAAAAACATTCTGTGACCACAAACATTTGGTTTGTACTATACCTGATATATCCAGAATAATAAATCTACATTGAATCGAATCGAAAATCAAATTGAAAGCTTGCAAGTCAGAATCAATAACAAATAAGTTCTTGTTAAAAACTAGCCAAAATTAAAAAATTATGTACTTGTAATTTCCGCACAGGAGAGACTTGATGTTTCCAAACAAAAGAAAATATATCGGCATCGGCTATCGGTCAAAATGAGTTGAAAAATATCGGCATATCAGATATCGGCAAAAATCCAATATCATGCATCCCTAGTTGTGATGCAAAACCCCCTCACAGAAGAAGAAAGCCGTCAATGTTTACAACTGTGAAAATTAGTGCATATCAGGATGAACTAAACACTGGATTTTCAGAAGTATGTGAACTTCACGGCACGGACTCTGAGAAGACAAACCGAAGACAATGTTATTGTAGGGACATGGACTTCACATTTTCATACCCCAAAACATGACGCTGAAGAAAGCTGTGATTGGCTGTGACATGCCTGTCAGACGGCCTCTTAGGCCAATGAAAGCTGAGATTGAGTCCGGATCTTCTGCTATCAATCTGAGGCTGTTTCTCAAATCCAAGAACGCAGAGAACGGACTTGTGTTCTCGTGGAGACCGGTCTAGCAAGGCTTCCATGGAAGAGCGAACTCGGAAGGACGCGAGAACACAGAACACATCCTTGTGAGAATTGAGATGTACTGCGTTCTTGCTTAACTGACCGCATAGTCTCAGCATAAGCAGCGGTCAATGAACAATAAATATAACTTCACGTTACAAACAAATGTCATAACTTATTAAAACATTTCATACTATTACACACACATATACATATATATACATATATATATATATTATTTTCATATAATTGTATATAGTTTTATTTTACAGCGTTATATGTTTAACTATGACTATGTTAAGATTCATTGTAATATGCCAATAAAAATACTGCAGCCTTTCTCCGGGTCTTACCACTTTATTAAAATTAAGCAAAACAAAACAATAAATGTTTACTTTAAAGAGCTGTCAAGTATTTACGTGAGCGAGTTTAAAGCTAACAGGCTTCCGTACACTGGCCGCCCGCAGCGCCTTCTGGGATTTCTAACGGCTCGATTCTCTCAAGTCTGCACTCGATGCATCCTCGATATCAAGAACACATCCGGGAACTTTCATGCGTCCTCTGTTCTTGCGTTCTTGAGTATTGGAACTGAACTTCGACGGTCGATGATGACGTAGAGCGAGAACACAAGGACGCATATTGAGAAACGGCCTGAATGTCCGGCTTGTGTGACAGTGACGCTAACTTCTGAGCTAGCCTTCAATAATCCATCATCGCTGCAGGCTCTATTAATGACATGCTATAGTGGCTCAAACAACAGGTTAAACAGGTTTCAGGAACAGACTAACGGCGTGAGAGAGAGAGAGGATGGGACGGGAGGAGAAACTGACCCAGCAGTGTATTGTCAGTTCAACAATGGTTTAGAGTGAGGGAGTGATCACACAGAAACCAGACACACACAGACACACACACACACACACACACACACACACACACACAGACACACACACCTGTGCATGGGGTTGTGGACGCTGGTGATCTTGAGAGAGTGTTAAAGGGATAGTTCACCCAAAAATTAAGATTCTGTCATGAATTACTCACCCTCATGTCATCCCAAGCCCAAAATCTTCGTGTTCGGAACACAAATTAAGATATATTTGATGAAATCCAAGAGCTCTCTGACCCTCGATAGACATCAACACAACTGCAATGTCCCCAGGTCCAGAAACTTAGCAAGGACAATGGTAATAGTCCACGTGTCATCAGTGGTTCAACTTCAAATTTGCAAAGCAACGAGAATACTTTTTGTGTGAATAAAGTCATTATTTTTGTTTTCTTTGCTCACAAAATATTCTCATAGCTTCATAAAACTACGGTTGTACCCCTGATGTCACATGGACTGTTTTACCGATTATCTTACTAGCTTTCTGGACCTGGGAACATTTCAGTTGTATTGCAATCTATGGAGGGTCAGAGAGCTCTCGGACTTCATCAAAAATGTGACCCTGGACCACAAAACCAGTCAAAAGTGTCCATTTTTTATATGAAAGCTGAATAAATACGTTTTCCATTGATGTATGGTTTGTTAGGATCAGACAATATTTGGCTGAGATGCAACTATTTGAAAATCTGGAATCTGAGAGTGCAAAAAATCAAAATACTGAGAAAATCACCTTTAAAGTTGTCCAAATTAAGTTCTTAGCAATGCATATTACTAATCAGAAATTAAGTTTTGATATATTTACTGTAAAAATTTTACAAAATATCTTCATGGAACATGATCTTTACTTAATATCCTAATGATTTTGGGAATAAAAGAAAAATCGATCATTTTAACCCATATAATGTATTGTTGGCTATTGCTACAAATATATACCTGTGCTGCTTATGACTGCTCTTGTGCTGCAGGGTCACATACATCTTAATCTGTTTTCCGAACATGAAGGTCTTACGGGTTTGGAACAACATGAGGATGAGTAAATGACAGAATTTTTGGGTGATGGTCCTGAGGACTGAAGAGGGATGAAGGTGAAGGTGAAGGAGCGGGGTACCAACCTGTGGGGGACTGGGGCAGACGGGACGTGCGGTTGCCTGAGCTCTGTAAGTTAGCCTCCATGCTGCGGCTGTTTCTGACTGCCTCCAGAGACTGCAGGCTGCTGCGCGGGGTCAGGTTAGGCATGCTGTGCCTGAGCTCCTCTGAAACCACACACACGGCCTGCTTAACACACTCACAACACTCACGCAGAGTCCTCTCCACACGAGTGCATCAAAGGGGTCGTATCATGCAAGGTTCACTTATAAGGCTTATCCTGACCCGTAGAATTAAACAGGCAGTTTTTTTTTTTATTTCAGAGCCTTTATGACTTATGAACAGATCAGTTCAGATGTGACATTAGTAACAGTACTTTATTGCGAGCTGCAGCTTTGCTGTCAGATCCAACACAGTCAATAACAGCATCTTCGCAAAGTTGTGCTTTTGTGCTGAAATGTGCCGTTCAAGGTGTCAAGATCAGACACAGAAGTGATTCAGCTCCATTTGATCATTATTTCTTCTAGTATTTATTAGGGGTGTAACGGTACACGTATTGAGCACCGAAAATCTTCAGTACGGGTCTTTCGGTCCGGTACGCATGTGTACCACACAAGCAGAAATTCATTGGAAACTTTCAGCTTTATATATTGTTACTTACAATACATAAAATACTTACAATAAGTTTGATGTGGCGAGACAGATCGCTGTATAAACGCCTCAGTCCCAACAGCAGCGTGATCATCCCTTCACCTTTACTGCTAGTAGGGCTGTGCAATTAATCAAAATACGGTTTCGATTTTGATTTCGGCCTCCAACGATTATGAAAATACAATAATCGAGATAAACGATTATTGAGCCCTTTCTCGCGGTGCGCTTTCACTCCTACATAAAAGCCCAATTTCACATGCAAATCAGTAAAATCATGTAACGTGACTTTTGCAAAATGGGACATGCTTGATTTATTAACGTTGATTAGATTTATTCATGTTTTTAAAAGCTTGCGCTGCTCCTCCGGAGGATTACTGTGATGCGCTCCGAGAAGGAACACGCGCCTAAATGGTCAAATACACGCAAAAATGTGTCAAAATGTGGCGCTTAGTGATTAAACTAAAATAAATCATTCATTTAAAGTTTTGGTCATATGGTCCACTTATAATCGTGTTAAATAATCGTGATTACAATATTGACCAAAATAATCGTGATTATGATTTTTGTCATAATCGAGCAGCCCTTAAAATATCATGCCTCACTTATTCGCTCAACCAGTGTTTCAAATCACAGAAAGACATCAATAAAACAGCTTGTGAACAAAATGTCACGTAGCATTTCATTTACCTCAGGCAAGGCATCAGTGTCCACAGCTCGTTAGTTCACTAGAGAAATGAAGTCTAGAGAGAGGAGCATTTCACAAAATATTACACTATGAACTCATATTTGACTTTACCTGTTAGTGATGTCTGTCTTATTTAATGTATGTTGAAATAAATCTGTTATTAAACACGTTATGACAGCCACTGTGTAAAGGAATATATTTCAACAACAAATAGAAATGTTACAACTTAGAAGTTAATCTAAAAACTGCAATAAGTGCAATTTACATACAAAAGAAGCGATTTTGAACCGTGACCGAGGTACGTACTGAAGCGTCATGTTTGTGCACCGTTACACCCCTAGTTTTTAGGAATAATAATATCTATCCAGTTCTCAGCTTGCTCGTTTCTGATCACCCAACAGGCAAGATCGCGGTGTAAATTCAGGCAGTTCTAATGAGACTTTTTTTGGACGGGAGGAAGTTTTGAGTTCTGTAAGTTACAGTTAAACTCTAATTTACTTCTGATACTGTCATCTGACTTCCTTTAATAAAGGGGTCATGAAATGGAGAATCAAAATCCTTGTCCTTGTATTTATACATATAAGAATTTTATATGGTAAGAACTGATTAAAAGTTAAAATATATTTAAATGTTTTAAAGTGCCCCTATTATGGGCTATGAAAGGTTCTTTTTTTTGGTTTTGGGAGTCCCCAACAACAGGTTGACATGAATGCACGGTCAAAAACACTTTCATTTTCTTATAATATGCATTTATTTTTACCTTATTTGCTCAAAGACTCCCAAGAGATTCACTCAATGATTCATTTTTCCAAACCCCTCCTTTGCGTGACGCTAATCTGCGGTGATTGGTCCGATTGGTCGATTTGATTTAAAGCAGTGTTTGTGAGCAGTGCTGCTTTGTGTACAGCGTTACCGGGGAAACGGCTATTTTTAACGCCCCAAAAGCAGCACCTAGTGGCAAACAGTGGGCGAGCAATATGCTAATGTTTCATTTTGACGTCAACATGAAACGGCTTAAGATTCGTTTTTAAAAACGACTCGTTTCAATGATTTAGAGTCGACTCTTTCATTTGAGAGACAATAACTTTATACACGGTGCACTTTCAGATTTAAAACTTTGCAGGGTGTTTTCGTTCACTTAGAGCTGTGTTACACACTGCATGAAAGCTCTTTTTAAAAAAATCCATAATGGGGCACTTTAATATTTAAAGGTTTGTTTGTCATGTGTTTTAACTTTCTAAAGGTGTAACAATGAATAAGTAAGGATTATATTGTATTATAACTCTGGGTACAATTATTCATGAGATCATAGAATGAATTATAAGTAATGCAAAACCTTTATAATGCATATTATATAAAGGCTTTATGTGAACTGTTCCTAAATATTTTAGAGTTTTAACATCAGTAATTTTCGTCAGACATTTACTTGTGTTTCTGAAGGAGTTAATGCCCCTTGAAATTAGCGTTTTTGACAGAGATTAAAAATGAGGGTGGAATTTTTTTTTTTTTTTACTAATATGGACCACAAAACCAGTCATCAGCATCATTCTTTTGAAATTGAAATTTATACACTATATACTGAAAGCTGAATAAATAAGCTTTCCATTGATGCATGGTTTGTTATGAGGACAATATGTGGCTGAGATACAACTATTTGAAATCTGGAATCTGAAGGTACAAAAAATTCAAAATATTGAGAAAATAGACGTTAAAGTTGTCCAAATTAAGTCCTTAGCAATGCATAGAAATTCATCTTCACTTAATATCCTAATGATTTTTGGCATAAAAGAAAAATCAATCATTTTGACCTGTACAATGCATTGTTGGCTATTGCTACAAATACATGCGACTTAAGACTGGTTTTGTGAAATCAGAAACATAATGTAAAGATCTGAAGACACATTTCATGACCCCATTACATGATAATTCTTTGTTCTACAACACAGCATTAATGTCACTGGATGATCGGTGCAACCATTATTTAGCTCATCAATCAGCATCACAATCAGTTCTGTTGAACAGCTAATTTTCCCTGACAAATTTGCCTGTGATTTGATGTGTGATGGACAGTGGCCTACCCTCACTCCTGGGCCCGGGCCCTGCAGCGAGCGGCGGGACATGCGCGGGCGGTTGTACTCCGCTAGTGTGCTGGGCGACAGGCAGCGGGGCGAGCCGTGGGGCGAGGGCGAGTAGCGCTGGAGCCGCTGCGGCAGAGAGCAGCACTCGTCCTCCTCGTCCTCCTGACTGTAGGAGTCCAGCTCCTGGTCGCTGTAGGTGCCTCGACGCAGAGACTGCAGGGAGGCGGAGGAGCTGCGGCGCGAGGCCGAGGTAGAGGCGTAGTCCTGCCGGAGACCTGAAAAACACCACCACAGGTCACGGTGCAGAAAATAAAGCTTACAGCTACAGTCCGTAATTGTTTTGTTTAAAAATAATCCAAAATCAATATTTGAGCAAGTACATAACCAGCCGGTGTTCATTGAGAGGTACGGGTAGGTTTTCACGGGAAATTCAAGCATGTCATGTCTGTAAACATAAAGAAGTTGTCCCGGCTAGTAGGCTCTCTCATGTGAGGATCCTGCAGGTGATGGAACATTTAGCCTTTTCTCACAGCAGCTAGAATAATTTAATGTATCATTTTGATGGAGGATTGTAATCCAGAAAAGATTGTGTGTTTATGAAACACATGTGACTGAAATTAAATTATATTCCAGTTTTAACTGTGCATCTGATTACAGATAGCCTGGGATTACAAAAGATTTGTATTTTAGAGAAAAACAGTTCGAAGGAAGAATATTTTGCCTTTTGGGTTAAAATAATTTCTTAATATGAAATTCGAATGGACAATTAGGGATTAGACTGTACAGAAATTTAAATCTACACGCTAACACACACTATGTATACACAGTCATGCAATGCTGATGTTGTTATCATTAACAATTTGACAACAAAGTATAACAATAATAATAATTTGCATGGTTTGATATGACATGAGCTAATTAACTGATCATTAGATTTAATCACCATTGGTAGCGTGATTTATTGTAATGCTTTTTTCCTCAGTTGGTCAGAACAAAAGTGGCAGACTTGTTACTTGTTCAGATGACAATATCCGGTGAAAATTATTATTTGGGTTATAGGTGACCCTGGACAACAAAACCAGTCATAAGGGTAAATTTTTCGAAATTGAAAAATCATGAGAAAATCAAATTGTGACTTGAATCGTGAGTTGAGTGAATCGTATCAAACATAATTCGAATATTGATAATATTTAAGTACAAAATTCGAATTTAGTTTTTCAGGCATTCGGCTGCCTATCTATCAGAGGTACGAAACAGAGTGTGTACTCAGTACTACTGATACTGTAGCGACACTGATATTGAGATCCCTAGAGCGTAGCTTGATGGACACAGCTTGAAGACTCTAAAAAAGGTGTTACAGAAAAAAAATAATTCTATGAAAGTCTGTGAAAAATCTACAAATTTAAAATGCAATTATTGAGAGAAGATATATGCTGTGTTCCAATTATCCAACCTAAATAGTATTCAAAATTAGAATGAATGTGTCCCAAATTGTATTATGCTCATTGTGCTTTGGAGGATGATTCATTTTAAAACTACAAACACAAATAAAAAAATAAATAACATTTAAAAAACTACAAACATGGCCGATATTCAGTGTTACCTACATTGTATTTAATCTGCAACACAAGACTGACCTTTGATAAAGATATGTTTGGTTGTTCATTTTTAAATACACATGAGGAGAGTTTTCAGCTTGAAAGACATGCAACTGGCAGATCAACGTTTTTAAATGAGAGGGGTTCCTTCTGAGCAAAAACTGATATTCAACAGGAAAAAATGTCAGGCAAGGTTTTATTTTGTCCATCAGGAAATGCTGAGAAACTGGTTTTAAAAAAGTAAAGAGGGTCAAACCGTATGGGCCTTACAAACTCAATGTTTGTCAAATAATGAAACTTCTGAGCTTTCACCCTCAACTGCTGTGTAATAGTTACACAACAGACTCAAGTTAATCCCCAAAAGTGTTCTCAATACACAAATAACAGCAGTCTACAGTTTGCCTGAACCATTGTCAGATCTTGCTGTTGAAGCAGAGTTTAAAACAAACAAAGGACATTCAAGAACAGAAAGCATTTCCATATCCCACATTTATTTGCATTTCGCATGCTGCAGTGAAACCTCTCGCGGTCTGGATTCGTGTCAAGTGAACAATACTCACTCTCCTCCTGCAGACGAGCCATTATCTGAACATCAGTCAGGTCCTGAAGCTTATAGCCCATGGAGATGGAGTCATCTGAGGTGCTTAACTCACTGTCGATAGACGACTGTGAGCTGAGAGCAGAGGGAACACCCATGCACCCTGTGAACAACAGAACATGCACTCAATAACAGGGCTGCAATGACTAATCAGTAAAACTGAGGATAATAATGGACAATAAAAAGAGGTTACACTTTATTTTAAGGTGTCCTTGTTACAGTGTAATTATACATTTAAATACTGAGTAGTATTATTTAACTACATTTACTTACTATATGGTTAGGATTAGGATGAGGGTTTGGCTTAGGGTTACTTGCATGCTGGGTGATATGAAAAAAAAAATGCATATCTCAATATTTTTTGGCAGATTTGCGGTATATAACCTGATGTTGGGACGTTTTTTTTTTTTTTTTTGAATAAAATGAAAACTAAAAGAGTTTCAAATCACATGAGCCAATATTTTATTCACAATAGAACATAGAGAACATAAATGTTTAAACTGAGAAATTTAAAAATTTTATGCACAATATGAGTTTGTTTCAAATTAGATGCCTGCTACAGGTCTCAAAATAGTTGGGACAGGGGCATGTTTACCGTGGTGTACCATCTCTTCTTTTCAAAACAGTTTGAAGATGTCTGGGCATTGAGGTTATGAGTTTCTGGAGGTTTGGTGTTGGAATTTGGTCCCGTTCTTGCCTGATATAGGTTTCCAGCTGCTGAAGAGTCCGTGGTCGTCTTTGACGTATTTTTCGTATAATGATGTGCCAAATGTTCTCTACAGGTGAAAGATCTGGATTGCAGGCAGGTCAATTCAGCACCCGGACTCTTCTACTACGAAGCTGTGCTGTTGTAATAGCTGCAGTATGCATTGTCGTGCTGAAATAGACGTCAACAGGAGGGGAGCAGATGTTGCTCTAAAACCTTTATATACCTTTCAGCATTCATAGTGCCTTCCAAAACATGCAAGCTGCCCATACCGTATGCACTTATGCACCCCCATACCATCAGAGATGCTGGCTTTTGAACTGAATGCTGATAACACGCTGGAAGGTCTCCCTCCTCTTTAGCCCGGAGGACACGGCGTCCATGATTTCCAACAAGAATGTCAAATTTGGACTCGTCTGACCATAGAACATTTTTCCACTCTGAAATATTTTAAATGAGTCTTGGCCCACAGGGCATCTGGACCATGTTCACATATGGTGTCCTTTTTGCATGACAGAGCTTTAGTTGGCATCTGCAGATGGTATGGCGGATTGTGTTTACCAACAGTGGTTTCTGGAAGTATTCCTGGGCCCATTTAGTAATGTCAATGACAGAATCATGCCGATGAGTGATGCAGTGTCGTCTGAGGGCTCGAAGACCACGGGCATCCAACAAAGGTCTTCAACCTTGTCCCTGACACACAGAGATTTCTCCAGTTTCTCTGAATCTTTTGATGATGTTATGCACTGTAGATGATGAAATTTGCAAAGCCTTTGCAATTTGATGTTGAGGAACATTGTTTTTAAAGCATTCCACAATCTTTTTACAGACTCTTTCACAGATTGTAGAGCCTCTGCTCAACTTTGATTCTGAGAGACTCTGCGTATCTAAGACATCCCTTTTATAGCTAATCATGTAACAGACCTGATGTCAATTAACTTAATTAGTTGGTAGATGTTCTCCCAGCTGAATCTTTTCGAAATTTCTTGCTTTTTCAGCCCTTTGTTGCCCCCGTGCCAAATTTTTTGAGACCTGTAGCAGCCATCAAATTTGAAATGAGCTCATTTAGTGGATAAAAGTGTAAAATTTCTCCGTTTAAACATTTGTTATGTTCTCTATGTTCTATTGTGAATAAAATATTGGCTCATCGCTCCCATTTCATTGAGCTCCGTCTGTTTGGCGCACGTTCAATGAAGTCTGTGAAGTTTAGCAGAGAATCGCAAAGCAGAAGGCTCATGCACTTCTGACAGCAAAATTTAAATATTTCCATGGTTTCTAACATTTACAGATGGAGAATATAGCTACCTGTGAAATGTAATTTATGCATTAAAGAAAATATCGGCCGATACTCAGAATTTTTGGTGTCAGATTGGATCTGTGCATCCCTAGTTACAATAGTAAGCACATGTAACATGCATAACAAGGACACCTTAAAATAAAGTGTTAAAAAAAGTCAACAAATGTGATTACTGATTAATTGCGTTTTGCCATTTGCCAGTCACGTAACTTTAAAGTGGTGAATAACATTGCTACAGACAAAATTAATTGACCCTTTTTTCCCCACATAATGAATAGCATTGTCCACATACTGTAGATACAAGAACTTTATTCGTTTTAATATTTGTATATTGTTAAATGTATATATATATATATATATATATATATATATATATATATATATATACACACATATACATATGTAAATAAATTTCTTTCTTTTTTTTTCTTTTTTTTAATAAATGCAGGAAAACAATTGAAATAAATGGCTTAAATTAACTGATTAATCAAATAGATTGATTAACCAGTTATCAAAATAATCATTAGTTGCAACCCTAGTTCAATTCTTTGAAGATTATTCTGATTTAAAAGATCAGATGAGCAGCAAAACCATTTCATCTGTAGAGATTATTATGAACAGGTTGCATCCAAAAGTGGATCTACGTCCAATCTCTTCCGCCATTCTGTCTAAAAATACAGAGATATGATTTTTGCTCCATATCACACAGCCCTAATACTGCAAATGAGTCACACTGATGCAGCACAGCAAATAAATGATCTCTAGTTACTAACGAGGTTCATTAAACAGCAGAAACTCATGCAGAGGCAGTTACTTGTGATTTCAGCGCACACTGCACACCAAACAGGTTTTTAAACACATAAAAACACACAGATGAAGAGTGTGCCAGCCAGAAATGTTTGCCAGACACCTCATGCATGAAATCTGATTCTGTCATCTGCTTTGTGTCCCGAACACACAGTCACAGCCGCTCTGCCCACACCAGTGCATGCCTGCGAGGGTGTGGGTGTGTGTGTGTGTGTGTGTGTGTGTGTGTGTGTGTGTGTGTGTGTTGTGGAACGAGGCGTGTGATGCACAGTGAATGGGGTTAATGCCATACCTGAGCTGCCAGAGGTTAGTAGTGTTTTGTTAGTTGATTTGAGGTACCCAGCAGACGAGGACGCCGAGACGCCAGCCTCACTGGCCTGAGATGGGCTACTGTACACGTTCTTCCATCTAGACGCTACAAAACACAAAAATCAAACAATAATGCATTAGCAATATAGCATAGCAAGTCTAACTGGATTTAAAAAAAAATAAATTAAAAAAAACATTTATTCACCCTCATATTGTTCAAAACTCCCATCACCTTCACTTTCTCCTGTGAAACACAAAACATGATATTTTGAAAAACGTCTCAACATTTTGTTTTTGTCTCTAGTTGAAACATTTCTTCAAAATATCTTCTTTTATGTCCCACAGAAGAGTAGTAGTCGTATATTTTTATTTAATGCCATGTCAGCATCTTAGACTATTTTCATGGCAAGAACAATTAAAAAAATACAAGTATAACAATTACAATAAAAATGTCCCACAGAACAGAGAATGTGATATCAACGAATGACGAGTGAATTGTCATTTTTGGGTAAACTATCACATTTAAGGATGCACCTATTTCCATTTGACGAAACAGTTAACAGTGAACATTATGAACAGTCAGCATTAGACAAAGACTTGACAGAGCAAACATCACAACAGAGAAAGAAACGCAATAATGTGGACTAAAAAAATATGCATTCTGATCATTTCAGCAAGAAACGATTCTTATAAGAAACATAACAGTAATGGTATTTTATAAAAAGAGAACTTTACATTTCAGGAAAAAATAAAACATAGTAACTTATAGTACATTTGTTTGTTGAGTTGTTTGAGTTGGCTATTGGGACGCCACAACATAAGAAACTGTTGATTGCCTTTCTACCAAACAGTTACTAATTACTCCAGCTATAAAGACAATAAACATTTTAGACAGCAAAAAAACAGTTATAAATAAAATAAAATAAAACATGTTATATATCTCATCGTGAACAATTCATCCATGCACACTCTTTTTTCTTTTTTACCTGGTGAAGTTTAATTACCAAAACATCTGGCGACGTATGCAGGACTTCACTAATTATTTAGTCTGATTAAAGCTCATGTTCATCTGTCTCAATAACATCCAATCAATAACCCATGCACAGAATCAAGTCTCCATTCTATGCATTTTCTTTTTCAATCATGTGTTTCGCTCTGATGTATGCCACCATACAGAAGAAAAGATCTAATTCCTATTTTATCGTGACTTAAAGGGCAGATTCATGTTGTGACAGGTGCTACAGAAGCAGAAAATACAGGAAATCAGCAGCATGCCACAGGACAATATTTTCATGGAAAAGCGCACATCGGTAAGGCTTCTGTAGTTCAGTGAGGTGTTAAAGCGCTCTGACTTAACCCTAAAATCATTCAGTGAATCTGTGTTCACGTGCATACGATAAACATCAGTTACATCGTAAAACACTGCTTCTACTGCACATGAATGAGTAAAGTTTCCCTACTTTGGTCTAGCCGGTTGATGAGCGTCCGACAGGCGACCTCAGTCTCTGGACTGGGATGATCGAGAACTTTTCGACACCATTTGAGCGGTGATTCAGGCCCCAGTTCAGCCGCAACCTGCTTCTTTGGTGAAACGTACAACCTAAAGAGAGAAAAACAGGACACCTTTACAGAATAATAAATACACAGGACCTGTAATTGAAATCAATCATGTAAATAAACCTGTAGAGACAGCCAAATCGGTTTTGGAGGAGAAATGAGACTACATCAAAGACCTATCATTATGATGTTATTATATTTTATTGTTTGAGATAACTGAGATTATTGTGCATTTACAGCAATGCACATTCTTGCGTCTCTCAGTAAGGTGTTATTTCGCTCCACATGATGTCTTCGCTTCTGGTGTCTGCAGTGTTTACTCATCACCGAGACTTAATTACCCCATAAAAACAGCACCAGAACGTCCTGCTCCTCTACACGACTGCTGCTCAAATGTAAATAGAAGGGGAATCAAACGGTCTTTTATGTGGGATGGACAGTATTCACTGGAACAAACGCTTGAAGCATCCATCCATCATGAGCGGCTGTGTCAATAAATGCTGCTCTGATGAAGCCCGTTCTCTCTAAGACAGACACAACAAACATTCACTTCCTTTAGAGAGAAAAATATACAATGGCAAATGATCCCCGATCCTATTTCAAAGCGGAGACTAGACCGCTCAGCATTTTTAATTCTGGACCACCAGCATCCACAAATGGAAGAGCAAATATAATGACTGTTTATCAACAGGTTTCCCAAACACTCCTCCTGTCAACTGGACAGTAATAACAACATCACCAGACAGTTTATGCCACCTTAACAGAAGGGATAGACTGACGAGACCCTAACCCTAAACCTACAGACGGGCACCTTCGGTGTTTAACAGGACGTCTCTCTGCGAACACCTTACCAGCGGCATTTACACTTACTTAACTTCTCATTCAACAGATACGAGAGACAATGTAAGCAGCATCCCAAACAAAACAACACACCACAGCTTTATATAACAGATCCTATTAAAAACTGCCCTGGTCACCATCCGGTTCATAACAATCCTCTCTTTTCAGCATCCAGATTGAGCAGTATCACATGAAGCTTAAATCCACCAGAAGCCGCTTACCGCCTCGCCAAAGACACGGCCCCAGTGCTATTAACCTCACGCTACAGATATGGACATATGGAGCGGCTAATTGCTGCAGGATCACTGGCTGGATTATTCTGATGAAAATTATAGCTGCATTACAGAGATTAGCTGCTTGTTATTATTAATTCCTTTTGGAAATTCTGTATTAAATAAACAAATCAGTGCAGAATGAACTAAGCCCACAGCCTAATAATTACATTTCTTAAAGTGCACTAATAATAAGATCACCCTTTGGTTTCAGTTTTACAAACGTTGAATTTTTGGGTTACACTTTATTTTAAGGTGTCCTTGTTACAGTGTAATTATGAGTAATATTAACTACATGTACTTACTACATGGCTAGGGTTTGGTTTAGGGTTACTTCCATGTAATTACGCATAATTAATTGTTATTATAATAGTAAGTACATGTAACAAGGACACCTTAAAACAAAGTATTACCCAAATTTCTTGTGTGCAAACAACATACTTGGTAATAAAGCTCTTTCTGACTTCTGATATTGTTATTATAATAGTGAGTACATGTAAAATGTGTAATAAGGACACCTTAAAGTAAAGTGTTATCACATTTTTCTTGCTGTTATTCTTCCTCACTGACACGCAGCCTGTTTTTAGTTATGTGATATGTATAGTTATAGTCATGAGCTGTATTTAAGTCAACGCTACTGGACAGGTCTATCCAGTGAGTCACGCATGCTGATGGTGGAGTTAAATATTAAAAATGGTGCTTGAGACATTTCCAATCAAGAACAAATCATGTGCATCCTAGTAATGCACCTGACAATCCTTCATTTCCACAAAGTGGATTTCACATTGCACTGAACCGAGAGAAGAACGGCCACTGGACGCCCCACGCAGAAGCAGGAGCATCCCGCTGGTCTCAGACGCTCACATTTCACAGCCACATCCACCCATGCAGCGCTGGCACGCATTCAGTAAGATCGCACAAGAATTACAGCAGACGTACTTAATCTAGAGACCACAATATCACAGAGAATGGGCTCTTTTGACTTGGGGCTGTAAGCAAACCCTAGCTTGTGTGCTTCTCCAGGGCGAGTCGGCGTGAACTGCTGTGCTACATAAGACTAATAGTCAAGGATTTGTGTTAAATAATGTGTTAAATTTGGTTTGTTTTTCACCAAACCCGAGAGCACGAGTCGCATGGGTGATAGCCTAAAAGGTATCAGTGAGTGATACTAAAATTAAACAATCAGGGTCCAGACGAGTTGATGCGGAAAGTCCGAGCCAATCTGCAGATACGAGTTGACCGATTTCACAGAAAACTGTGTAGTGTGTTAATGCAACAGACTTTGAGACAATTTTAAAACGTTGTTTTTATTTGTCATGCATCTATCAACGAAGCATGTTTCTGTGTGACTTTGTAATTTTGGGAATGACCGGAAATACTGGTAGTGTGTGTGTGATCCTCAATCATTTAGTGTATGATGCTCAGCTTTAATCTGTAACCATTTCTTTAGTGTGCAAGTGCACGATGCCTAGTGATTGTTCCTATTTTAAACGTCATGTAGTCTACTGCAGCCTTAAAGGATTAGTTCAATTCCAGATTAAAAATTTACTCGCCCACATGTCATCCAAGATGTTCATGTCTTTCTTTTTTCAGTCAAAACAAGTTTTTGAGGAAAACATTCCAGGATTTTCCTCCATGTAGTGGACTTCAATGGTGCTCAATGGGCCGAAGGTCCAAATTGCAGTTTCAAAGAGCTCTACACGATCCCAGCCGAGGAATAAGAGTCATCTAGCCAAACGATCGGCCATTTTCTTTAAGAATTTTTTTACAAATTATATACTTTTTAAACCACAAATGCTCGTCTTGCACGAGCTCGACCTCAAACATTACGCAGTGACATGATGTAGGAGGAGGTACTGACCCCAGTGTTTACAAAGAAAGTCAAACACCCTTTACAAAAAAGGTAAAACAACAATGTAGAACTATTTTGAAGTTGGAGGAGAAAATCAGACAGAGTTTTTCGCCCTACACAAACTATTTGAACTAACCGCGTGTGACCTTTCCAACGCCAGACTGTTACTGAAAACTCTGCTTCATGCAGGACAGTATTTATTAATCCTCAGTTGTTAGTGCTGTAAAACAATTAGTCGTGATTAATCGTATCCAAAATAAAAGTTTTTGTTTATGTAATATATGTGTGTGTACTGTGTATAATTATTATGTATATAAAACACACACATACAGTATATTTTGAAAATATTTATGTATATTTATATAATTAATATTATATAAAATATTTTTATATACAAATATAATTTTTTTTCTTGAATATACATGCATGTGTGTGTGTGTGTGTGTGTATTTACATAATCAATATACACAGTACACACACATATATTACTAAACACTTTTATTTTGGATGCGATTAAACTAAATTTGGTTTAATGCTAATTAAGATATGAAATGATAATACTAACTGTGGGGAATTTTATCATGATTTATCAAACCGCTAACGTTACATCCCTAGCTACGTGAGATTATAATAAGAGATGAATAAACCCACCAACTGTCTTCATCGTCGGCCTGAGCGCACGTCTCTAAGCAAGCTCATCCACCTCGTCCAGGGCGGACTGGTCCATAGCTGCACCACTCGCTCCCAGCTGTCCGCTTCACAGAGATCCGGAGACAGACTCGGGTCGAAGCGTCCAGTGTTTGTTTGGAGCCTAAGAACCATCCTCCTCCTCCTCTTCCTCCTCTGGAGGCCTCGGGCAGCGGAGACATGTCCTCACTGCTGCTGCTGCCCGCCAGGTTCCCAGCATCCTCTGCTCGGGAGAAGTGTCCATGGCCCCGTGCAGGTTATTCCTGTTAGTTCCGGTGGAGAGGTTGCTGTTGTTGGCGGCCCCCAGCACCAGTTTGCTGCCCCTGTGCGCAGGGCTTGATTCTGGACCTCCAGACGGCGCACCAGCTCCTGCAGCTTACGCACCTCCTCCAGCTCCACCGTGGTCAGATTGGGACCGAACTCCGGCTCTGAGCTGGACATCAGCTCGTCTGCATCACCGCTGTCCGCTGGCTGGATGACACTTCCACCATCAGGGACGACCATTCTCCTGCAATAATTCATGTGTGTTCATGTGTGTGTCGGGCAAAAGAAGCAAGCCAAAAATAGAAAAACAACATCTCTTCTCAAAGCTTCTTACTAGGTCTTAACAGTTTATTTTATTATTTTGATGTACTCCAATACATTACATACATATGCCTGAGAATAATCATTTGTATTAGTTAGCAATCTTCAACGGATGTATCTCTTAAAAAAAAAAATTAACCATGGTTTTACTACATAACCATAGTTTAACCATGGTATTGTAGTAAAACTGTGGTTATAAAATGTTAATTAATATGCCAAAAAACACCATGGTTACTACAGCTTTACTACAATAAAACCATGGTTAATTTTCGTAAGTTATAGCCTAGTAAAATTCAAAAGTAATTATTAAATACAAAAACTTTGTAAATACCGATTTAGTTTAAACTTTTTAATAATTACTACTACTGTTATATATAAAATACGCAAAATTGTTATATAGCAAATATTACTAATATTTTATTAATTCATCCTTTTATACGTTATTGTAGAGATGCTCAAGAAAGGTTAGATGTAGATCTGTTACACTTAAACTTAATGTTAATAGTGATATACAGAGCAGAACCTGACATACTGGGTTATATTAGGTTCATTTTATGCGCTAGCAAATGTTCATCTTAACAGCAGCGGCACAAGTTAGCAAAACATCCTTTTATACGTTATTGTAGAGATGCTCAAGAAAGGTTAGATGTAGATCTGTTACACTTAAACTTAAATGTTAATAGTGATATACAGAGCAGAACCTGACATACTGGGTTATATTAGGTTCATTTTATGCGCTAGCAAAATGTTCATCTTAACAGCAGCGGCACAAGTTAGCAAAACAAATAAACAAAGCAGCAAACAAATGAGGTTTGTTTGAACACGCAAGGATATACTTATAGGGAAAAAAAACTTTTCATCAAGTTAATTAGTCTGTAGACATTAAACAATACTAATATTTTAAACCAAAAACGTGTTAAATACCACAGAAATGTTGGGTGTAGTTATTTGCATCCACATTAAGCTAATATGTTTCTGTATCTCTAGTAGCGTGTAAGCTGAGCGGTTTTCAATTAACTTAGTACTCGCACAATAATCAACATACCTCTCCTTCCGTCCCGGTTTCTGCAAATAACCGATTTAATGTTTAAATATAAATAAAAATAAATAAATGTAAATAAGTAACCCGCAGGTTTCTCGCCGCTATGCTTCATTCACGGTATTTTGTCTGTGTGGAGCTAGTTAGCTCGTTTGCTATCGACCTGAGTTGATGGACACCAGTTGAGCCAATCGGATGCGAAGTCCCGCCCACTGCAGTAACGCCACGGACCATATATGGAGATGTAGCTCCGCCTGCTGGATGACGTTGCTCGGAAGGCTGCAGTAGCGCGCTCTGTCCAGTAGATGGAGGCACGACACAAACTTCCTCAGTTCGTGTGCTGTAGACCGACATACTAGTGAACAATACTAGTGCTCCAGTTACTGAATATTGCAGAGTATACTATGCATACTGCCTACTGCTTACTTCGATAACAGAAAGTGAAACAGCACAACTATTATGCAACAATAAACTCAGCAATAGTGTGCTACATTTTTCTCACATGACCTTACCCGGTTATATCATTTTGGTAATAAAAAAAAATGTTTTAACAAGTACATAAAAGTGTGCTTTGTAAAGGCACCGCCCCAAGAGTGCAGTTATACAGGGTGCTTTCTGACGTGTAGTAGGTTGTGCATACAGAATATTTACATACACAGGTCAAGAATGAAAGGGAGCGTATTTTTGTGAACTGTATACATATACAGGTGTATCTCAATAAATTAGAATGTCGTGAAAAAGTTCATTTATTTCAGTAATTCAACTCAAATTGTGAAACTCGTGTATTAAAATTCAATGCACATAGACTTGGCTTGACTGGCCAGCAAACTCACCAGACCTGAACCCAGAGAATCTATGAGGTATTGTCAAGGAAAATGAGAAACAAGAGACCAACAAACGCAGATGAGCTGAAGGCCACTGTTAAAGAAACCTGTGCTTCCAGACCACCTCAGCAGTGCCACAAACTGATCACCCCATGCACGCCGAACTGAGGCAGTAATTAAAGCAAAGGAGCCCCTACCAGTATTGAGTACATGTACAGTAAATGAACATACTTTCCAGAAGGCCAACAATTCACTAAAAATGTTTTTTTTTTATTGGTCTTATGAAGTATTCTAATTTGTTGAGAGTGAATTGGTGGGGTTTTGTTAAATGAGCCAAAATCATCACAATTAAAGAACCAAAGACTTAAACTACTTCAGTCTGTGTGCATTGAATTATTTAATACACGAGTTTCACAATTTGAGTTGAATTACTGAAATAAATTAACTTTTCCAAAACATTTAATTTATTGAGATGCACCTGTATTGCGTGTCCTTTTTTCTAAACCGAGGCGGAAATGACTAAATGCAGGCATTATTCTCACAGAGTAAAACACTTAAAGGACCTGAAGGCTGAATTACAATCAACCCATCAATCTTACTGGAGAGTTTTATTATTAACCCTATAAAGCTTGACATGGTGAAATAATAGTTAGAATAATCTTTTTTTAATTATTATATATTTAATGATGGTTTAGTGAACCCTTTAGACAAGAAAGTTTGCATACGTGTTTTTTATTGGGTATCATATTTGATACATCAGGCTCATATAGTATATTATAAGAGAATAGCTTGAGGAGAAGACCAAAAACACCAAATTTATTCAGAAACCCAAAATGAGCAAATATATGCAGATGCTGATATTTATATGGACAAAAAGTGAGATGAAACTCTGATGCTTGTAATGTAAATCCATTAGATCTTTAAAACAGTGGCTACTGACATAAAATGATCTAAATATCAGTCATAGCTCTATATCTCCAATAATATGTCTCAGTAAGATGAGATTGAAATGATCCAAACATATAATGCAATGCTGATGGAGAGATGTGAGATGAAGATCATTCCTCCGCTGAGGAACAGTGAAAGTAAAGCTCCTGGAAACAAATGATTTGATTTTATCAGATTTCAGACGCACTGATTTTCTTCTCATTCATTCATTAAAATGCATCATTCATTCATTGAAAAAAAAAAAAAAAAGTTTGATGGAGAATCAAGTAAAGCTGAGCTGCTTCAGTCCAGCAAGTGTTCATCTGGAAACATGACTGCAGTTATTCTGACGTTACTTGATCAAAATCAGTCAAGATTTGACGCGAAGTGAAGCAGCAGCGCTTTTTGGATATGGATAATGATATGCTATTCTCTTGTTTCAATGTTATTTTAATTTACTTGCTTTGAGTTGATGCCATTTATGCTTGAATATGAAGTACCTAAAATGCTTTAAATTATATTGATGTAGAGCTTAGATAAATGTGCATGACTTATACTGTAGAACAGGTGTGAAAACGTAATGTTTGCAACTAACCACAAAGGTTACTGAGGGTACACAGGGTGAAGAGAAGGTTTAAAACACACGCAGAGGTAAAACAGACAATAGCCTATACAGCAATGAAGGAGAAGAGTGGTTAAAGATACAGAGAAGGACATCCGGCAACTGGACATGAGTCACAGAGACTGAGACTGAACCGGAGTTTCCCTAAAAGTAGTATAAAAGCCACTCTTCAGATACTGCCTGCATTACGCGTGAAGGACAGTATCTCCAATATTGCTGTTTAGAGTTTGATTGTAGAGCTGATTTTGTTTTTTTTGCATTAACTGTTTTGTATTGTAACTAATAAAATAAGAGATTTTATTGTTATTGCCTCCCGTGAGACTTTACTTTTAAAAACTGAGCCGCAAACAAGAACAGAGAGTCTTCTACATCATTCCTGAAGAACTTCAGCCTGCGGCGGTGAGTGCTTCATGGCTTAGGCTGGATCCGACTATCCTTACCCTACCTGAATGATCGTAGGGTTAAAGGTGTAAGAGGATAAAACGACACACGAGTAACAAACTACACTGAAAGAGCTTTGACTGGATAAAAACTATCAATCAGATGACAGAAGACATGATTGTGTGTGTTTTTCAGAAAGGTTTTGAAATTTGTGACCCTGCAGCACAGCAGCAGTCATAAGCACAGCTATATCTGTAGCAATATCCAACAATACACTGTATGGGTCACAATTATATATTTTCCTTTTATGCCAAAAATCATTAGGATATTAAGTAAAGATCATGTTCCATGAAGATATTTGTAATGTCCTACTGTAAATATATCAAAACTTCATTTTTGATTAGTAATATGCATTGCTAAGAACTTCATTTGCACAACTTTAAAGGTGATTTTTTTGCTCCCTCAGATTCCAGATTTTCAAATAATTTGTATCTCAGCCAAATATTGTCTGATCCTAACAAACCATACATCAATGGAAAAATTGACCCTTATAACTGGTTTGTGGTCCACGGTCACATTTGTGTATCAAATATGATACATCAGGCTTTATAGGGTTAAATCACCCAATCATAAGTCAATAACAGGTCAGGACATCCAACAAAATTAGACTGAACTTCCTCGCTGCACCCAGCAGCTTCCTAATTACCTTCTGGCTATTCATCTCTCTCTCACACACACACACACACACACACACACACACTGAAAACAAGGGCTGGTCTGAGTCTTCAAGTGTGTATTGTTAGTTGAATGCATTTAAAAAAAAAAAAAAAAAAAAAAAAATTCCACTAAATGTTACACAATCCCTCTTATTATGTGCATAACAGAACAAAACCAAACTTTTTAAAGTCTCATTTTTATAAAGCGGGTAAAATAAGTATTGAACACGTCACCATTTTTCTCAGTAAATATATTTCTAAAGCTGCTGTTGACTTGATATTTTCACCAGATGTTGGTAACAACGCAAGCAATCCATACAAAGAAAACAAAACAAATAAGTTCAGAAATGAAGTTCTTTGTAATAAAGTGGAATGGCACGGAGGAAAAAGTATTGAACACATGAAGAAAGGCAGGTGCAAGAAGGCATGGAAAGCCAAGACACCCGCTGAAGTCTCAGTAATTAAAGCAATCCTGCTCCTCGTCAGTGGAAATTAATATCAGCTGCTTCAGTCCCAACAGCTACAGAACCAGGATGACGAAGATGAAACCAGACAATGATCCCAAACACAGCCAAGCAAACTCTCGACGGGTTTCAGAGAAACAACATAAAGACGATCACCTGACTTCAGTCCAACAGACAATAAGAACTAAAGGTCAGAGTTCAGAGAAGAGACCCACAGATCCTTCAAGATCTGAAGACAAAATCACAGCTGAGCAGCTAGTTTCTGCTGCAGGAGCGTCTGAAGCTCTCGTTACCAACAAACACTTCTGTACTCAGTGTTAAATACATTTCAGTAGTTCAGTACTTTTTCCCCTGTTTCATTCTATTTTATTACACAGAACTTCATTTCTGAACTTATTTGTTTTGTTTTCTTTGTATTTATGGATTACTCGGGTTGTTACTGACATCTGGTAAAAAATTCAAAAATATATATAAGTCAAAAATATATTAACTGAGAAAAATGGTAACGTGTTCAATACTTATTTTACCCGCTGTACATGCAGTCAGGTATTTAATGTGTGATTTAAGTGTCCAAATACTGGTGCCACCTTTGGTTACAATCAGGTATAGTGAACAATATGCATTATTAATGATGATGTGGCATAATCAGAGTCTGAGAAGTCAGTCACGCCGAACGCTGCAGGAGCAGCAAACATGTAGAGACTCGTGTGTTACGATCAGCTTCAGACTCCGCAGAAACTGAAGGAAAATTCAAGGAAGTCAAATTAGACACAAGCATAATGAGAAATCAATGGAAAGTTCTGAATCAAAGTAGAGTAAAGTTAAATAAAAAGACCTGTAATATGTTTAGAAAATCTGCAAACATGCCATCAGACACAGACTGTTCTCTGACGCAATGTGGATTTATTAGGTGGTGTGTGTGTGTGTGTGTGTGTGTGTGTGTGTGTGTGTGTGTGTGTGTGTGTGTGAAAGAGAGAGAGAGAGAGAGAGAGAGAGAGAGAGAGAGAGAGAGAGTGTGTGTTTTTGTGAAAAGTCAGAACATAGATGTGTATAATGACGAGGGTATGACAGGTATTACAAGGTGAAGGTGACATCTCAGGACATTGACCCATGTCCCCACTTTTCAAAACACTTATAAATCACTCAGAATTAGTTTTTTTGGGGAAAGTTGAAATGCACACAGTCTCCTGTAAGGGGTAGGTTTAGGTGTAGGGTTGGTGTAGGACAATAGCACATACAGTAAGTACAGTATAAAAACCATTACGCCTATGGGATGTCCCCACTTTTCACAAAAACAAACGTGTGTGTGTGTGTGTGTGTGAGAGAGAGAGAGAGAGAGAGTGTGTGTGTGTGGTGACAAAATGTCCCCACAAGGATAGTAACACCAGAAATGTTTGATTTTGTGGGATATGTTTTGATCCCCATGAGGAAAATGGCAAATAAATCATACTAAGTTAAATGGTTTTCCTTTTTTTAAAAAAAAAAAAACCCTTTTCCCACTAGATTCGTGTTTCACATATCAGTGCTGCCTGTCATCAGGGGCGTCAGACGGGGTGATAGTGGACCTGAGTAAAGGGGCCCATGATGATAATATGATTGATGAGGTGTCGTGTGTGGTTCTGTGGCTGGGGCCCGACATTTGTTGCTACGCTCCTGCCTGTAATTAATTGTGTTTGTTAAATCATGCATCACCACTATTGTTCAAAGATTAGATAACGTTTAAAACAAACCTCTAAGTGTTAAAGTTAAGCGTGTAGTTCACCCTGCACCATGAATTTTAGGTGAAACATAATGTTTTAGGCGAATGCAAAAAGCATGTATCTAATATGATAGAACTCCTGCTCTCTTCAGACATGACCGCACTCGTCTGTCAGACACATTCCTGTGTGATGAAGCCAGATGTCTTCACTAGTTACTCAAAGCTAGCTTTCGCCGTCTCTCGGGGTGTTGTGATGAGCTCTGCTGCTCAGACGCGTGCGGGTTCCTGTAGAGGGAATATCTGCAACATTTGAATATGCAGAATAGTGTCACAATATTTTTCCCCTGCGGGCTGCAATATGTTGCCACCTGTATAATCAACCACACACAAGCATTTCTGCCTTGTCTTGTTAGATAAAGACTTACAGCCTGTAGAGTTATCAGAGAGAGCTCCCTCGCTCCCTTTAGCAAGAGTTCAGTGGTGAAGGTGTGTAACTACTTGACAAAGCTACTCATAGTTAGTTTAATGTCTAAAGTGGACTATCAAAGTCAAGAGTAACCGACAAATCTCCTTTAACTAGCACAGGCTATAATAATAGGCTATTCGTTTTTTTCAGCTGCTCACACACAAAATCTTTCCTTGTCGCACAGTTTCTGAAACCTGACACTCAAACAGCAGAAACACACACCAAATCTGCAAAATCAGACACTGATTCTCTGCCTTTGACTCAGTTTTCAATTTCATAAAACACTTTTTGCAATTCTTGATTTGTGTGTAGTTTTGAAAAAAAAAAAAAGAGGCAATGTTTTGAAAATGTGTTCAAGCAGCTGGAAAAACCTGTAGTAGCTGAAAAAATGAAATTTGGTCAGAATTTACTGACATTCATGTCATTCAAAACTAGTGACTTTCTGTCTACTATCTAGTAGACATTTTTAAGTTTGATTATTTATTCTTTACTTATAGATCCTTTGTGAATTTTGTTCTGAAGTATTATATTGATGCGGTAAATATATTTGTATTAATTATAATATACTAACCTTCCAGTGAGTGCTGAACAACATCTACACTACTCATCAAAAGTTAAGAAATACTATAATTTTTTAATATTTTTAATGACATCTCTTCCGCTCAATGTGCTCAATAATACAGCAATATTGAGAAATAGTATTACAGCTTCAAATCACTGTTTTCTATAAGCATATCTGTTAAAATGTAATTGATTTCTGTGATCAAAGCTGAATTTCAGCATCATTTCTCAAGTCTTCAGTGTCATGTGATGCTTCAGAAATGTTGAAAGCAGCTGAATATTTTTGTGGAAACTGTGATATGATATCTGAAGGCTGAAGCAATGATGCTGAAAATTCAACGGCAATCAATGACATTTTAACAGGTATTCACATAGAAAACATTGCAATAATATTTCTCTGAGCACATGAAAGCAGCCCAGAAGTGACGTCATTAAAAACATTTTAAAATTATAATGCTTCTAAACGTCTGACACTAAAAATAATTCTTTCTCACAAAACAACTACTAAGATCACTTTTCATAAAGCACTGGTTTTAAAACATTCAGACACAGTTAAGACATTTTTATTATCATTTATTAAACAAAAATATCATCTCACATGTTATTTGAAGAACAGCCAGCACAGAATGGCAGCAGATTGATGCGAGCAGCCATTGGCTGGTGATGAAAGATACAGAAATGTGCTCTTTAACTGCCACAGCATCATCATCTCCTCTCGAAATCACACATGATCAGAAGATCGAAAATATCCACGGTTCCAATTACATACATGATTCTGCAGTTCACACGGTTTTAAAATGAATGATTAGGGATATGCAGGAGCGGAGCTGGGGTCCGGGAGGAGAGCGGCATGGCTTGCATTCATTTGCCTCCATCTCCAGCCTTCTTCTCCTGCTCGATGTCTGTGAAAGCAGCACACGAGAGCGTGAGAGAATCAAGAGAAACAGAGCTGCGCCCCTCTCATTACAGCTGTGAAGCGGCGCTTAACCCTGGGCTAAAAACCACATGAAACATGTAAACCCAGGGTAAAGCGTGGCATGATATGCTACCTGTTCCATATCATAGTGTTTTATAAAGCAGTAACCCCCGTGAAGCCGTGGTTTACAGTGAATTTATAACAGCTAAGGGGCATTGTTAGGCACGACGTGAAGCGGACCCCCTCAGCTGTTATAAATTCGCTTCACGGGGGTTACTGCTTTATAAAACGGTTATTCCATATACTTAGTAAGATTTCACAAAATTATAATGTAATGATATTAATAAAAACATTGTTCTTCCGCCAAACAAATGTAGTTCCTCAGAAACGGCTGTGGTTCCGAAAGTGGTTGCCGAGCAACACACAGATGTAAACAAACTTGGCTCAACCAATCAGAATCAAGGACTGGAACTATCCGTTTTATAATGCAAAATATTCCTTGAAGTGCTTTATTTAAGTAATTGAAATTTTGAGAAGTAATGTTTATCCAACTTATTTTTCAACAGTATTTTCTGCGAATGCGCGAGAGTTACGATTCATTAGAATAACAAAACGCAGTAAACGGTAAAATTATTATTTTTTGCTACAAACCAGTGTGTTTGTGTTCATGATACTAAATTAAAGTAATATGATAGCAAACACCAGACTGCAATATGAAGCAGTATAACAAGATGTTTTGCACATTCACGTTAGAAATAGCTCTTATATTAAAAACTGGATCTGGAGAGTGTTTGTTAGCTGCAGTCCTGCAGAACTCAAGGCTAGAGAGCACGAGTTATATTAGAGCACTTACGTTATCAATACAAAACCAGGTATTTCCCTGTTTATGCATTTATTTATATTTATTTTTTTTCTTTGAGGAAACTGTAGATGCAAATCGAGATGTAAATACTGCCTCCACTGCACGAGAAAAACAAAGGACGACTTTGTCAAACACAAAAAAAACAACACAAAAACAGTGGAAACCATTTGAATGTTTCCCACTAGAGTCTATTTACAGAGCACACGCTACTACAGCAGACCTGAACAACAGAGTAATTATTACACACATTTACAGACAACATTAAAACATCTACTAACACACCAGCACCTACAGCAACAAAACACACACATGATCAAACTAATGTAAAAAAATATGTTTTTTAAATTATTATTATTGTTACATCTGGTGATTTGGGTCTGAGTGTTTTATTCATATATTAAAACATTTTCTTTTTTTTCTGTTTAAGTTTTAGAAATTCTTTTGTATTTTATGTTTATATATATATATATATATATATATATATATATATATATATATATAGATTTTATGAATTTTTATTTCAGTTTTAGTTGTTTACATAAAGTTAAACTAAATTGCAAGGAGAAATGTTGCTTTGGCAAATAGCTGAAATACATTTTTTATATATATTTTATTTTATTTCAGTTAGCGTTTATTTTATTCCAAGTCTTTTTTATGGTTCAGTTTTAGTTAACTATAATAAGCCTGCTGAATTTAAATATTAAAGGCAATGCTTGAAGAAAACAAACAGATAAATCATATGTACTGGAGTGTGCCTGGATCTGATCTTCTCATTCCCTGCAGTTACATTTTAAACCTGTAAGGAGGAGTGTTACATCAATATTATGTAATAATATAATATTCCTTAATGAAGCTTACAATCCATAACTAGCTTTCTTAGCGATCCGTTCCTTTGTCCTTTGTTTCAGCTCAGCCGCGGGTGAAGAAGGCAGACGGTCTTATCTCTGAAGTATGTGTAGAATTAATTGTATGTGTGTGTGTGTGTGTGTGTGTGTTTGCTTTGCCGTATCAGATCAGAACAAGACAAGACTGTGCAAGGGTGAGCTGTGAACAGTGAATCACGAGGGAGAGGCTGCCAAACCCGCTCACCTTCTTAGTGGGCAGAGTGTTCTTCTCCGCCGTGTTCGTCTTCTTTAGGCATTTCTTGTCGAACTTCTGCACTTCTTCTTTAACTGGGTTGTCGCTCATTTTGGAGTCTGTGAGAATTCAAGTCATTGAATGTTAATGGCAGCGTCCTTCTCTGCATGCAACATTTGCTTTATTTTGCTAAACTATTTGTGAATCAAATCAATCGACTTATTGGCAGTCTAATGCAATAACGGTCAATCCAAATGTGTTTGGACAGTATTTGTGATTCTTCAGCTGCTCGAATCTTTCTCACACAGAGGTGTGTGGCAAAGCATGCAACGGCATCTCGATCGTGGTTAAACCACATTCTGAAAAGCAGAAGAGCGTCTAACCACCCAAGACCCGTTTCCTCAAAGGTGTGAGCTGAAGTTTTGGCGTCTGTGTATGGACACGTCGACACACCCTTCTCCTCAGGTGTGTGTTTGTGTAAGCTCTTATCAGAGCTACAGAAAATTACACTCTACTCAAATGGGTGGTTTTCCTCGCTTTTTGCTTATTTGCAGAAACCACGAGTGATGCTTGTGTGTTTAACAGATAAAGTCAGCGTAATGCTGAAGTTACAGAGAGATCTGCACAACAAGAGGAAGTCATTTCACAAAATCACCCAGCGCAGCCACGATCAAGTAAACAGGCAGTTATTCTGAAAGTAAGCCTGCTTTATGTTGCCACATTGTCTTTGGTTTTAAGCAACACACAATATTCTGAATTAACTGTTTTATTCAAGTCATCACTTAATAAGACTGAATAACTTGAATAGTTTCAAGGGCCAGATCATATTCACTTTTTTCTTGCAACTTAATATCAGATCTCATTAAAGAGAGAGAGAGAGAGATAAGTGAACACAGTAACTCTGAAAACATTTTAGTTTAGCAAATCAAGTTATTCATGTAGCCTATTAAAGGTTTTTCTCACATAGGCTACAGTGTTAGTCTCCCTTGCAAAGAATACTAGAGCAATATTATGCACACTCAAATATAAAAATACAATAAAAATAAAGAAATGATCTTAGTAGGGCAGTGTGCACATGATCACCGCATGAAGCGATGTTTTATATGATCACGATATGTTCCTCGCGTCTCCACCACACCCAACATGACTCGCGCCAAATCTCTGGGATTTTGCAACACTTGACAAAAACTTGAAACATTTGAATTTTTGAAACGTTCCAATCGACGTTTTGCCGCATCTGGATTTCTCTAACGGTGTATAGCGCATTAATGCGCCATAAGAATTAATGACAGACTGCGCAAACCAAAGCCAAAGCCACAGACACACACCTTATCACACCGCAGACAGCTCGACGCCACAAACTAGTACGTTAATCAAGTACACTACAAGCGCGCGCGCGCACACACACACACACACACCGCATACTGCATAGACAGGTGCGCACAAACATATGCTGTCCTGATTTGATATTTCCCTCCATATTACTATACGTATTAAATGTAGAATGAAATGTAAACGCATATTTGATCAATTTTGCAATTGTATAATGTTCCTGCGCACTTTTAAAGAGAAACACCCGTCTTTATTTAATCTGCATTATTAGTATCTGAAACAGTATTCACAATAATCGGTATAGTACTGCAGAATCTCTTTCCCAGATTAAATAAACATATGATTGTGTGTATTTAAAGAGCCTCACCTGGCGCTGCCTCGGAACTGTAGTACACTAGATATGCTGGACTCAATCTCTGTGCTGCTCAAGGTGGGCAGCTGCTTTAAATACAGCCCGTTGCACAACAGCACAGATGTAATCCGCTCGCTCTGATTGGCTCAATCTCTGGCTACTGTATTCTGATTGGATAAACGCGCAGCGCTTCTGAATTGTGATTGGACGAACCAGTGAAGTAACGGTAACCGAGTGTGAAGTGAGAGAGAATTCTTATAAACTGAAACTAACAGTATTGTGAAATCAGTGGACGTGTTTCTGGAAGACAAGAGATACAATTTATTATATTAAATATTGCAGCTGAAGTATATTTTCTGCTTAGTTAGGCAATGAATCTACTAGCAGCGCCATCATGTGGCGATTAACCTTCAGGTAACGTTACTGATGCAAAATCCTAAATAAACGCCTATATAAATTCTGCCATACTTTTAATAAAGGAAACGGAGACAACCCTCTTTTCATTTAAATTGCTTAACCTACACAGTTTCTCTACAAGAACATATTTCAAATCGTTTGATTCCATTTGGAATTAGTGCTGAATTATGATAGAAATTGGACCAAAACTTGATTTGATCTACATAAAAAGTAGAAAATCACACATATTTTCAATATAATACCATTAAAGAAATAGTTCACCCAAAAATAAATTAATTTGCTGAAAATGTGCTCAATCTCAGGCCTTCCAAGAGTAGATGAGTTTGTTTCTTCATCAGGTTTGTAGAATGTGTCGCTGCATCAGTGTCTCAGCAATGGATGCTCTGCAGTGAATGGGTGCCGTCAGAATGAGTCCAAACAGCTGATAAAAACACACATAATCCACGCCACTCCAGTCCATCAGTTAACATCTGGAGAAGACAAAAGCTGAAACTAATCCATCAAGACGTTTTAAATTTCAGACAATTGCTTGCGGATAAAAAACAACTCTTCTATTCATAATATTGCTTTCTCAAAGTGGTCTGGTCTGAATCAGGAGAGAAGTCTGCACAGATCAAGCACTTTTCACTGGAGGAAGTGTTATTATGGATTATGGACTCATCATGATGATGGATTTGTTTCTTATGAACACACCGCTTTTGTCTTCTCTAGATGTTAACTGATGGACTGGAGTGGTGTGGATTAATGTGATGTTTTTAATCAGCTGTTTGGACTCTCATTCTGACGGCACCCATTCACTGCAGAGCATCCATTGCTGAGAGACTGATGCAGAGACACATTTCTACAAACCTGATGAAGAAACACACTCATTTTGACCTCCTTTAAGTGAAATATGTATCATTATTATTTATTAAAAACAATACAAACAGCTCAAAACTAAATCAACACAAGGTTTCACAGGCTCCAGAAAAAAAGTATTTGAGAAGAACCAAAACAGGCGTGTTTTCTCTTAATTGCATAAGGACCGTTACACATTTTAATAGAACTGAGCAACTGCACAGCTTCATTCATTAACATTGGCTATATTTATACATCTTGCATCACTATTGCACCAGTGCATACATCAGCAGATTGGTGATACAGTAAATAACATCCCTGCCAAACTGAAATCCGTCAAGTTTGTAGTAAAGCAGCATTGAGGATTAACCTGAGCCGTTCTGGAGGTTCTGGGGATCATCTGGAGTGCCTCTTCAGCTGGTCGTATATAGCAGTGGTGATTCCCCAGGTGATGCATGACGGAAGATGACCAGCGAGCCTCCACGGTACAGAAGAGCCAGCCTGCGCTGACGAGCATCCCACAGCTGCTGCCAGCTGCCTTTAACCCCTCCGCCGCCTCCGTCCACCTGAGCCTGCATGTTAGCCACCAGCACAGAGAGCGGGTAGAGCGGCAGACTGATCACCATTGAGTTCAACACCAGTGATGAAGGAGGACGCTACTGGAGAACAGCCACAAGCCCTGAGAGTCTCAGACACAGGGTCCTTCAGCCCAAAATACAGGCTGCTCCTAAGGCATTGCGGACCAGTATGGGCAAGAAGGCAGTGTAGTATCCTGACGCTAACGGCCTCAAAGCTAGCTTGTGCAGTATGCTTCTTAATGTAGGAAGGCTGGAGTCATTCCTGCTGTTCTGCAGGACGTTCTGCACGCGCTCGAATGGGGTAAAGAGCACGGCCTCCAGCACACCTGCACCCAAACCCGCCAGAGCCGGCCGAGCAGCGCTGGGAGCACAGCCCCAGAGCCGGAGCTGCTGCAGGAAGGTGTCCTGGAGGCCGAACAGGAGCGTCCCGTTCAGGGATCTCATCAGTAAGGGCGGCAGCACGCCGCGGTACAGTTTCACCGGACCCTCGCTGAGTAACTGAGCCACCGCCTCTCGCACCGCCGTGCTGTGCAGCTGCTGCCGGAAGACGGTCTTGTACAGAGGGAAGGTGATGACGGTGGTCAGCGTGGAGATCAGGCTCGACGTCCCTCCGTGCAGAAAGCTGTGAAACCGGACCCAAGAGTCTGCTGATTCCAGAGCGGCTCCCTGGCTGCGGTGCGCATCGCCTCCCATCTCTGACACTGAGGAGGCCAGAGTCACATCACAGTAATGAGCGCTCTTGCTGTGCACCTTATTTTAATAGAAGACAGCTTGTTATGCTTCTTAATGTTGCAAACTAGTATTTATCACATTGTTTTTAATTTATTATGATAATCATAAACACACTGGCCTGCGTTTCCCAAAAGCATTGCAAGTTTAAAGGGTTAGTTCACCCCAAAATGAAAATTCGGTAGCACTTTATTTTATGTACGTACTATGTAACACTCAAAAATGTTTTTAAAAATAATTGTTTATGTTATATATCTTGGATAAACAAGTGAACACAAAGCCACACTGACTTACATTAAGGTACGAGTAAACAATGAAAGTATGCACTGCAATTCTATACAATTTATCAATTCTATTATCTATGAGATTTATTCATGTATGCATGTTACCTGAAAGCCTTCAAATGGCCCATAATAACTGTATTAATTAAATACAGATGTGTTCTGGAAGACGGCAGATTCTAGCTGTGGCTGTGATGTCTGCAGCTCTCTATTTACCTGAAACTGTGAGATCATTTTCCCCACATTTATCTGTCTGTGAAATCTATAACTTAAGTAATGTCAAGTACTATCGCACCATCAGTGAGAGCTGCAACACTAGAGACAACTAAAAATGAGTGTAGTTTGTCCAAAGAAGTCAATGGACATTAAAGACCGTCAGTCTTTAGGACGGTCCCAGGATCTCGTGCGCACAGACATGCATCCGTCTAACACTAGGTGGCGCTATAAGGAGGCAATTTGCATTTTGGATCATAACTCTGAAACCCTAAGGGCAAGAAACCATATTTTTTTTATCAAGCCCAACAAAATATATTAATATACACATGACATTCTGCGGATGCTCGCCAAGTTTGCACCTATAGGGGGCTTCACAATTAAAATTCCTTAATAACGGTGTTACAAAATTATCTGTGAAGTCTGAAATTGGTATGAATCTTCTTTGGTGGGCGACATATCTTCTAATATGACTCAACAATAAAAAAAAAATTAATCAATCAATCAATAAACCAACAAACATGGCCACCAGCAACACATTTTCAGCAGCTAATAAATTCTGAATGGTCCACCGGTATGAAAATGAACACATGTAAAAACAAGCGTGTATCGAATTTTGTGAAAACAGGCCAAAGGTGATGCTATAATAAGCTACCTTTCATTCTGACTGATAGCTGCAAACATGTATTAATCATTATGTTGCTCTATAACATAACATAAGTATTCTGTTTTGATAAAAACCCTATGTTTTGTGACTCACACACATTGCACATGTCGGCACCAGACCGTGCTGGAGCAGAAGTTATCAAAATAATTTAGATCTGTTGTTGTTGCAGATATGATTTGATTTGACACATTTGTTAGGTGTGGCCCATTATGACTAATATGCCTATATCTTGTGTGCACAAAGTCCAAACTTATGAAAACTTTGTGCATACAAGTCCTTCTGAGGAAAATCTCAGTTTTATGAGTTTGACTGAGAAAGACCTCCACCAGAGGGAGCCACGCGAAATTACTGAATGGATTTAATACAAAAATGCATATTTATTCTAGTTGATTATACAGTTTAGCATAATCAGTTTGCAAAGAAATCTGTGATCTCCAAAAGGCGTAAAGGTCATGAAATGTATCTTATTTTTTATAAATCCTAACAATATTGAAAACATATTAGTCTAGCTGCCAGACTCCTCTGTGTCTGTCCAATCAACACAAAGAGACTATATCATGTGTGGCTTTTTAACATAATACAAAGAATAGCTGCATAAAAAGACATTATTTGCAAAAAGAGACATATGTGTCTGCTTTTATTGAATATCAGCCAGTATGATCAGTAATTGTTCAGAGGGCGTGTTCTCAGTTACTCTCTGTATTATATTCATTAGCAGACGCTTTAGTTTTATACAAAGCGATTCAGAAATGAGCAACAACAGTACAAATGTTCAATGCTTTTTTTTTTTTTTTTTTGCATACACTGTTTTATATTATGACACTACATTGATTTTAAACAAACAAACCCTCCCTGATACAGCAGCCCGCCCGTCCTCTTTATACAGGCGTACCTTTGGAAATGTCTCTGTATTTTTTCCTGTAAAACGACAAACAAACAGATTAACTGCGATGCATCGACTGAAATGAACGCGATAAGAAAAGAAAAAGAAAACAGTCCATGTGAGCGCACAATAAAACACGTGTTTTACCTCCAATCTGAGCGACGGTCCTCGGGAAATTAACTACTGTCTCTTTAAGAAATTAACTTGCATGCGTTATTTTGACAGACTCAGATAAATGAACAAATGTAAAATGTGCAGTTTGACAGATGTGGCTCGTCTCTATCATCCAGTGAAGATGCCACTCCGTTATTCGGTGCATTAGACACCCACGTGATGTTCTGCTTCCGGCTAATAGCATATTCTTATAAACAGCTATATATATATATATATATATATATACATACATGCATACATATGTGTGTGTGTTTTATAGCTGAATCCTTTCATGCAAACCTCCAGATCAACATTACGTTTGTAAATCTCTCACAGCAGCTATTCTTACTCACCTCTGGTTCTTTTTATGGTTTGATTTCATGTTTGTTTTACTTCCTGTAATCTGCACACATTCACTTCCACAAATAACTTCAACAGTTTAACAAAAGCAACGTTTGCTTTCAAATAATATCTGTTTTTAGCAGGATGCATTCAAAATAAGAATATATGAACTATAACACTGCAAACGCTTCAAGAACATGAACACAAAATAATGCCAAAGCAGTTTAATATAAAATTTAACCTAGTATTCTGAAATACAAACGATTCAGTCAAGAATATCAATGAAATCAAATGCACAGAGGAGGAATCTGAGGGTAATCAGAATGGTATAATGTAACCAAAATGATGTTTTTTTTTTTTATTTATAGAAATGTTCATATAAAGAGTTAATAAAAACATCCATGAAAAAACTAAATCAGGAAAGTGAACTAAAACCGCAGATTTTTGTTAAGGATCTAGTGTTAAGCCTGCACAGAGCACAAGCTAAAAACCGCTTTCATCTACTGAACTAAAACTTGAAATCCAAAATAAAGTGTGTCCACCGATGTTCTTCAGAAAGGATGTCCGTCTCTCCATCTCTTCATGATGTGACTTTACTTTTCCCGAGCACAGGAGTGAATGCAAACGGATGTGAATAAATAAAAGAGGTCGTGGGAAGCTCTGGCTTCACCCGGTTAACCTAACGACTAACGTTCACAGTCTGAGATTGTAACAGAGGTTTGTTGAGTAGAGCAGACTGTAACACGTGAGGACAGAGCTGAAGAGGTCTTGCAGGAGTCCTCAGCTCTGGGAACACACCGGCTCGGCCGTCTTTGGGTCAGATGAGCGAGGGAGCTCGTTACAGAGGGACGTGACTGAAGAGATATGACACAGACTCGCCGTTGTGGGTCCTGCGGATGGCCTCGGCGAGGATCATGGAAATGTCGATGACCTGCAGAGATCAGTCAATTTAGCACGAGAGAAAATCTGCATGATACCAAGCCAAACGGAGAAGACTCCTCTTTATCACACGGCTGCGTTCATTCTCCTCTAAACCACTGGACTGTGTTTCTTGGCTGATTCTTGATGCGATCGCCGGCAGCACAGCAAACTTGATTCTGTGATCTAATATTTAATGAGTTTTAACACGGTATAGATTAGGGATGCACTGAAATAAATTCTTGGCTGAAGCCGGACAAAATGAAACAATGGGACGAATGTGTTTTTTTTCCCCATGCATTTTGCCAATTTTCTTTTTCACCACTGCATAAATTAAAACACCCAAATTTTTACTTTTTACTGTTTTGTCTTGCTTTTCAAACATTTAAAAATAGTTATTTAACAGTGAACATTTTTTAAAACATTCTAGCAGACGTTGTATCAACAAAACACGATTTAACTTAAAATGAATGGGTGATTCTTAGACTACGGGCACTTTTACGTTCTTTGGTCATATTTTTAAAAATACATAGAATTTTGGACAAATTCCTCTTTCTTTGTCAAACTAACAATAAAACCACCTTAAAACGTTTTACTACCTTTCTATTATGATGTTTTCATACTTCTCAACCTCCTTATAGGTGTCGAAATCACTGTTTTCTCCTCGTCGCACACCCAGACTTTTAAACTTCAATGAAAATACAGTTTAAAAACATGACTTACCTGGTAACTATTAATGTACCTGAATTAAGCACTAGTAAAATAATTAAAATATATTATAGTATTTAATGTGAGACCACTATCAATATTACTTTTTATACAAAATATAGCTGTCGCACAGTATTGGTGTCATTTCCAGCACAACACTGTACTGTCTCTTTAAGAGGTTTGTGTGAGAGATTGTTTCGGTGGTTTCTATGGAAACGTTCAGTGACATCAGAGCACATGATGGACATGGAGGGAATTTAAATGTTCATCAACAACAAATGAAGAAAAATCAAGGTAAATATTTTTATTCTACGTCATTTCCAAACATGCTGTGCCTTCAAGGGTGTTTTTAAAAAGATAAACATTTTAAGAGTATTTTGCATACATGAAATGCTAAGTATTAATCCAATGCTAATCAGTGAAGACATTTTCTATTTTTTCACAAAAAAAACTACAGAAATGTAATTTGCACCACAGTCTCTCACACACTGCCTCTGTGCTGGAAATGACATTTATGGTTACAAAGAACAATTGATATGTTTAATGACTTTGTGAATTGAGTTTAATGAGTGTGATAAGTTTAAGACTTTTTCTAATAAATATCTACTGTTTCTCTACATTCACGTTAATTCATTGTCATTTCCACAACACACATTTTTCTAAAATATTTAAAAAGTTCTCATCACACATTAAAAATGTATCCACAATTTATGAGATCATGCTCTACTTCATATAAAAATTCAAGTTATTTATTTTCTAATAAGCTCTTACCCAAACCAACATTATATTTCAGAGTGTGACAGGTGTACAGTTCAGCATTTGGTCCTCAGGAAGTTCATTTATCTCATTGTCAAATGTATAATTACTGTACATGTGGAAAAACTGGTAAAACTAGTTACAAAAATGATCTCAGACCATTCTTGAGTGGCATGAGTTATTCTGTATTTAAATAACAGCTGTATATTGAGATGTGGTGGAAATGACATTTGTTCATTGCAGGTCAGAAAAATATAAAATATTAACAATTTGTCTTGTAATCTAAGTTTGTCCTCTTACAGACCTTAAAACTTGACAAATTATTTAAACTTATGAGACTGGGTTACGTGACTTTTGAACAAGTGTTTTTTTTATTTAACTTCACAAGCTTAAAAGTGCCCCTAGTTGAAGAAACGCCCATATATGTTTTTTGGTAATTCTTGAGACCCCCTTCTTGAATCAGGCATATATGTTTTACTGTATGAATAAATGCAGCCTTGCTGAGCAGAAGAGACTCATTTTAAAACATTAAGAAATATTTTAGATGATACATTTAATAATATAGCTGTTGTAATCATCATCATTATTATTGTCTTTATTTTATTTTACAGAACAACAGTAAAATTACAATACTAACATTTATGAATGTTGATGGAGCTTGACGATGAATCATGATGATTCTCATTAAGAATTTGGGAAGATGTTTGTCGCACGCATCACATCCATAAAAATGTGACTAAACAGCTGGTGAGTAACACGGTTTCAGTGCAGATTTCCCTCGTGAACACTGGCTATCAAGCTCGCGCAGCGCTGTTTGAATGCGATCTGTGCGTGTATTAGAAAGCATCAACCACCCCTTCCTCTTCTCATCGAAGATATGAGACGCAGTAATAAACAGTCTCTCGCTGCTTGTAATGATTTTTTTTGTAATGATGATATTTTAAGTTGATATTAAGTTTTGTTCAAGGAAATTAATTGAATTATTGAAAAACTGTTGATTTATATATACACAAGTATGGTATTTGGGGTAAAATGTGCCCCTGCTGTTGGGACTAAAAGCATAATTGTCATTATAATATATAGCTTGCTGACTTTTCCTTTTTTTTTTTTTTGACATGACAGTTAAAATTCATAATATTTATTAAACTGGGCATCCAATTTAGAGACAATTAGCATATTTATAATGAAACTATTATATTTTAAAATGTGATATATTTACTACCTCTAGAATTGTTCTATATTTTTATCAAAATAAACAGAAAACTTTTTCATGAAGTAATGGTGTTGAACAAGTATTAACTTTTTGGTATCACGCAATATATATTACCTCAGCTGAAGTATTTTTATTTATTTATTTATTTTTTACCAATACTGGGTCTATTTTACTCCTCACCACTGCATACATTTATAAACAAAATAAACCACTTTTTTCTACAAAACATGCTCCTTCAACATTCAGTCAATAACAAATATTATATATATATTTATTTTTGCCCTTTGGGGAAAAATAAAATAAAATGCATCTTTTGCATCTCCTGTGTAAAACACCTTTAAAAAAGTAACTAAATACTTTTGCTGTTATTGGACTAAATTCTCTTCACTTTTGTGAAGAAAAAAAGAAAAAAGACTAGTCTATGCTGATTCAATACAGACACAGAATCCAGTGTTTCCGGTTGAACACAAGCATTCTGACGGGACAAACCTGTATTTTGGGACAATGCTTCATCTTCTCCTCCTGAGGAATGGTATTGGTCACAACTACAGCCTCGAAGCCGGCGTTGTTGATGCGTGAAATGGCTGGTCCAGAGAAGATGCCATGGGTGAGGATGGCATACACTTTAACCGCTCCCGCTGATATTAACCTGAACACACACACACACACACACACACACAGCGTTACGGCTGCTGAAGCACTCACACCGTTTCACACAAAATCTGCGATACAGATAACACACTTCATTAATATTTTCATTAGCCTCTTACTTATCAGCAGCGTGGCAGACGGTGCCGCAGGTGTCTGCCATATCATCCACCAATATGGCCACCCGGTCTTTCACGTCTCCCACCAGAACCATGCGGTCCACCTCGTTGGCCTTCTTCCTTTCTTTGTGAATGAGGGCAAAGTCAACATTTAGCCTGTCTGCAATGGAGGTCACCCTGTCGATGCAGAAACAGAGCTCAGGGATCGGCCACGACACACACTAAACAGAAGGGCTGTGCGATTCACTGAAATCATCATGAAATCACGCGACTTCGTTTGCCTTATGTCTGTTCTAGAGACACGTTACAGCTTTCTGATAAAGCTCTAATTGCTTTTCTTTTGGAAAAATGATTCAAATTCACATTGAATGCATTTATGACTGTAAAGCATGTCTGTGCGTGTCAAAATTGTGATTAAAATCAAAATCAAAATTGATCACAATAGGTATTTTTTGTCCATATTGCACAGCAGTAAACGGGCCGCCTCCAGACCTCTTGGCTCCTCCAGCGTCCGGAGACACGATGGTGCAGTTCTTCCACTCGGGGATGTTCTCCTTGATCCACTTCAAGACCGCAGGCTCTGCGTATAAGTTGTCCACTGGAATGTCAAAGAAACCCTAACAAGGAAGAAAGATCACTCAGATATATATAGTTTGGACCTTTGAGCTCATTTTCCACAACATCATGCATTTCCAAGAACTGCGTTCCTGCGGCTCAGATCATGGGATCGATTCGCACGGAGAGCAGGAGACTAATAAACCTGAACGCAGGAGGTTTGGATCAGAGAGTCTGCACGATTAATCATTAAAAGATCGCGACACCAAACACCCACACGATCTAATTACTAAATGACAACGCTTCGCCCGAGTCAAAAAAATAAATAAAATAAAATCACACCGGAAGATTCAGATCTGCTCTCTCGCTGCCGCTGACACAGAGAGCTTCACAAACAGTCTCTTCAGCTTTTCACAGTATTATATTATCACGGAAATACTGGGACGAAAGCTTATCGTTCAGATATAAACTGATGTCTATGGTAGCGATACACATAGAAAAAATAATCTTTTAAAATTAACCGGCGCTTCAAATAACTTTTGTTTTGATTGTATAATTTCACCACTAGGTGGCGACAGCCGACTGTTAAAAATGTATTTGTCACTGAATCATTTAATATTTTAATATTAAATATTGGTTTATTAAATGTATTATGTTTAAGTATGTTTAATAAATTCATTCAAAAAAAATCATGATTCCCAACTTATCCAGAATTGTACAGCTCTAACATGTAGGTACAAAACTTACAAAGACTGCGTATTTTTCCCATTATTCTCACTCTACACCATTAAGAAAAACAAGTCATGTTTGCAATGCAATCAGCACATTTTGTTGTGTGTGTGTGTGTTGCATCACTAAATCCTTCGGAGTGCTGTAAAACCCACCTGTATTTGAGATGCATGCAGGTCCATGGTTATGATGTGGTCAGCACCAGAAACCGACAGCATATTTGCCACCAGCTTGGCAGAAATGGGAGCCCGACTCTGCAGAAAATGAGTCAAAAAACAAAACAATGAGCACACCACCTACTTCCCAACAACAGCAAGCACAAAACTCCTTTCACTTTCACTGACAGCCCACCTTGTCCTTCTTATCCTGCCGGGCGTAAGGGAAGCACGGGATGACCGCTGTGACTCGGGAGGCCGATGCGATTTTGCAGGCGTTTATCATAATCAGAAGCTCCATTAGATTATCATTAATTTCTCCACAGCCGCTCTGGACTATATACACATCCTCTCCACGGACACTCTCTCCGATCTCCACGCTGCAGAAACATCTCGTTAGCAAACACCGAATCATCTACTCACACTGCTTCAACCAATCAAGCGCTGATAACAAACAGAAGACGCGTGTGTTTTACAATATTAAAGCTGAACAACAACAAAAAGCCTTTTCTTAAACTGACAACGCTCTGTAATAATATCATGTAATCTAGGAGTAACATGGAAATAACAGTCTATTTGAATATGGTAGTCACTAAAGAGCTTCTTACACCCGTGCTGGTGAGTAACTAGTTACATGTAGCACAATTACGTAATTTAATTACAAAATAAAAGTAACCGTAATCGGTTACAGTTGCTGATAAAAATGTTTAATTAAATTACAGTTATGTTAACGATTACAAAAGGGGGCTACATCAGAATATTTACACACACGATTTATTTCTTTCCTAAATTGCATTGGCTGCTCTAAAATATGAGACACACCAATGTTTCAGGAGTTTAGGACACATACTTATTCAATAACTGTTTTATTTCCTATTTGGGTTTATATATATGCATTATTTTTTTTTCCAAGGCATTGTTAGATGCCGGTGTTTGCAGTCATAGCTGTGCAAAGATTTGATTTCAAAAACAGTATCATAGTTATTAAACTATATTTTATGATTTTAAATCTGGATTTAAAATCATAATACAACCTCAAAGTAAGAAGAGGTGCTAAAGATTATTATTATTATTATTATTATTATATAACCCTGCCTGCATTAAATGTGTAAAAATGATTGACAGTTTGAAAACATTTGTTAGAAATTTAGAATCAAATTAGTAATCAGTTAAATTACTTTACAGTTTTTTACAGTCGCTAGGACACATCTCTCAATACTAAAGTCACTTTTTCAAAACGCTTCACACACTTCTCCTAACCAGCTTTCGGCTCGGCACAGCAGTTCATTCCACATTCAGAACACTTCATACATGTCTCAGAGCAGCTCATTCTTTCATACACTAGCAAGGGTTGTCAGTTAACACACATGGTCATCAATAAAAGTAAGACCTAAAAAACACTAACAACAGGTGACATTAAACAATGTTTTCTTCTGTAAAAGAAGGACACCTACTTAGGACTACTATATCTTTAAAAATATATCTTACAGGAATGAATTAGACATGATGCTATTTGTTTCAAAATATATATATATATATATATATATATATATATATATTTTTTTTTTTAATTTTCATAGTTATTCCAAAATGCATGAATTTGTATATACATTTGTATATATTGTATTGTAGGAATCCTAATCAACTCTACGTACTGCATTTGGCCACAGATTCTCATCCACATCACATCGTATGTCATCTAAGGCAGTACACCTAGGAAAGAGTCTTTTGGCATGCCTGCTCCATCCCTGCAATCTTCTGCTGATATTCTATATTTCCAGAAGTATTGGGTCACCCCCTTCTAATGAACAGGTTTGACTACTTTAGTAATGTCCATGAGTACAAATCTTAATGTTTAAGCATGTAATGATATTCTAGGGAATTGTGTGCTTCTAATTTTATAGCAACAGTTTGGACATGACCCTTTTCTATTCTAACATGTCAATGTCTCTGTGTATAAGGCAAGGTTCAAAAAGAAATGATTGATTGAGTCAGTGTGGAAGAACTTGGCTGGTCTGCAGAAAGCCAAGTCCCAATCCCAGCTGAACACCTCTGGTGTGACTTTAAATGCAGATATTGAGCCAAAAACTCATCACCAAACACCAATGACTTGTACATACACTATATGGACAAAAGTATTGGAACACCCCCTTCTTTAGAACAGAAAAAGCACTTCCAAAACTGTGGCAACGAAGATGGAAACATAACTCATTTATTTAAAAATTGTATTTCCATCTCTGTTGCAATAGATTTGGAAGTGTCTAAAATGAGACTACAGCTCTTGATCTTCCTCTTATTCTTCTTCCACCACGCATACGTCGCCCTCTCACTCTTTCAGCCACTTCTCTGTGTCCATGTTTACATCACAATACAAATTATTCAATGCAAATATTTTTTATAGATAATGAAATTATGTAAAGGAGTAACACATGTAGGTCTTCAGCTACAAAAGGAATCACCTGTAGTTGGTCCAACGGTTTTGATAGAATTTCATTTTCTTTTTCTAAATATATTTTACTGTAATAAAATATTATTGTAGAAATGCAGAAAATTGCTGTTTTATTCAGTTTTGTATTATGTTATTGTTTTGAACTCAAGTTTAACAATTTTGAAAAGAGTATGTAAACGTGTGCAATCTGGGCTGTAGGTACACAGTTTTGACAGTTGTTGTGTCGAAATGAGAAAAGAATTCATGAATGCATGTTGTGCCAAAGCAATGAAAAATGATCCACAGTTTAGCTCACACAGACTGCTGTTGTGCTCACTGTGTGCAGAGCTTTGAAAAAGTGACTTTAGTATTGAGAGATGTGTCCTAGCGACTGTAAAAAACTGTAATAAAATAATTACTTATTATATTTGAAACTGGGTAACCTGCAATCTGTAACCTATTACATTTCCAAAGTAAGCTTCCCAACACTGTGTTACCACATGGAAACATGACTGACGCATTATAACATCGCTGTGTTTGTTTGGTGAAGCTAACGTACTCTACAGGAGTAAAGCACAAACACTCTTTATCAGTGTTCACCGATAACCGGGGAATGTCTCAGGGTCACTGCGTTATTTAAACATAACCCCGCCGGAGTCAGATAGCAGAGAAATAATTCTTCCCCTAACAAATGAATAAATACAAACTAAGGCCTTATGATAACTGACCCACCAGACTACCATCATGTGGGGAGTAGAAGTGAAGCCATCGCGGCATGACTGAAATGTTTTTGGTAAAGGTATAAGTTCGGAAGTTACTGACGGAGTTATGTATTTCCATTCCTGCATACGTGTTTATGTATTAAATACTATTTAATGGCAATATTAGTCACAAAATGTACGTCCATACCGAGGCAAACAGACATCGCCACGCAGCCTTCTGGGAGATGTAGTTTTCTGAAACCCACGTGGAGCGCTGGCAGCCACAGTCCGAACTACAACTCCCAGCGGCCCGCGAAAAAAACGGTACTTCAACATGTTGAAGTACTAACGTAAAACATGCTCGGATGATTTCCATAAATGACTCACCACGTCTCTTGGTTGCTGAACTTTTTCGTCACCACCTTCCCCAGCTCCAGCCCGAGACGGTCCGCGATCTTCTGAGACAGATCCTGGTGCGAGCTGCCGCTGAAGATCTTGATATTAGGCATGTTTCCTTTAGTTCCGCGAAGATCAGAGAGAGTGCGCGAGGAGATGGGATGTTTGCGCGTGAGCTGAAAACGGAGAATGGTGAATCGCGCAGATATCTGCTATCCGATGTCGATTTTACCGGTAAAGTGCGAGTCGCCACTACCTTTCCGCCATAGTTGATTCTGGACGTTACGCGCCTGACGTCACAGGCACGCCTCTTCTTCCGCTTCTTCTTCTTCTTCTGCGATTCCAGCTCCGCCACTAACTGGACTGGACTGAGGCGTCTATCTATCTATTAAATTTTACAATTACATTTTCAGGCTAGACTTTCTTATGCCAACGACAAACTATTATTATTATTTATTATTATTATTATTATTATTATTATTATTATTATTATTATTTTATTATTATTTTACCTAATTAACGTTACGCTTTAAGCGTTTTCCTCTCATAGAAAACCGTTAACGTGGCTTATTAAAGACTACAGTGTTTTAAAAATGACCAAACTCATTATTAACCAAACATATAATGTACAGACAAGCAGATGAGTCTGAATGCAACGCTTTTAATTACGCGTTAAGCATTTTTCTCCCATAGAAAACCGTTATAAGGAAAACGCTTAACGGGGCTTAATGCATTAATGCAGTTTATAAAAATACCAAACCTTATTAATAAATCATGCTATGTACAGACAAGGTTGAGTTTGGTCTTTTAAACACTAGTTTAATGCATTAAGTCACGTTAAGCGGTTTACACAAATTAGACATTAATGAGCTAAACCTATCCTATTTTCTCTTCAGTGTGGAAGTAGCCTACGAGCACGACTTCCGGTTCATTAACGTGCAGTAAAACTGTTTTAACTACAAACCAGTGTGTTCATAATTAAGAGAATACATTAAAATAATATGGTAAGACACACCAATTTTCAATATCAAGCAAAACGAGCTGTTTTTTGCAGCTAAAAGAAAAAAAAAAAAGCTGGATGCAGATGAGACCGGAAGCCAGACAAATGACCGCGCACCGCTCTTACGAGAAAAACAAGGTGGATAGTCGAGAGCATTAGATGATAACCTCAGTCTACCTGCATTCATATTCTTTATTAAACAGTAGGCTATGACATTCAAAGACAAATCAGCTAGTATTTCCGGTCACTCAGAGCAGGTGCACCAACATTTCTCTTATCTACTCATCTTCCTGCCTCAGACATCTGCTTCCTCCTCTATACAATTACACTCATTCCTCCAGCTCTTAGTAGCTCGAATTATTGCCGTCTAATCTTGTTTTTCTAGTTTGAAGGGACATTTGTCTTCTTGGTGAGTAGAGATAAGAGTGTCTCCACTTCAAGGTTAGCAGTGTTGGGAAGCAGTAATGTCACTGCTTCTGTTTTGGTACACTTGCTGGAGTTTGTGCTGAAGATGAAGTCCAGACCCTTCACCTCAGATTGAACCTGAACGTCCACTGAACACACTCTTACTGTCCACAGTCTCGCAGGAGCTTGTGGGAAAACAGACTCATATGAACCTTTTACCACAAGAAAGTTTCTAAAAATAGCTGCCAAATAACCAGCGGATCATTATAGTTCAACTTTGAACCTTTTTAATAGCTAGAAGTTCATATTTGCATATTTGTGAACTCTAAAGGTTATATCCCTTCTAAGAGTGTAGGTAGGTGGTAAGAAAACATCCCTTTTTTTGTTTTTTTGTTATTCATCATGAAAACATTGCATTAAACCAGGGCTTCATGAATGAACTGTGAGTTAATGGAAAACTGATCATTCAATCAACTAATAAAAATAAGACACATAAACAGTAAAAATAGAAATACTTTATTTGTTTTTACCCACATCTGAGATACTACCTTAAAATCTCAGGGCTGGAAATTCAAGAAGATATTTTATGTCTGGGAATCCATTCTGTTTGGTTATGTGTGGATTGCACTGTAAATGAGTGAATTTGTGAATTTTCATGTGTTTGAAATACAAAAGCCCTGCAAAAACACATAATACATGGTTAAATGACAACTGAGTGATAATTCAAATAATAATGAAAATGTTTTTGTTAATTGATTAGAAATGCAATGTTGAGGGAGAAGAAAAACATACTGGACTGTATCTCCAAATGCTTTTTTTTGTTTTTTTATCTTTTCTTTTTGGACGTGTAATCCTTTGCAGTCATTAGGAAATGTATGTTTTTTGCCATATATCACCTTTAAAGTGTAATAAGATCCAGTGGTCAAATGCTGTGTGGCTTCTCCATTTTCTGTGTAATTATAGTCCAGTGGCAGAAAGTTTTAGAATTTGTATCATATGTTAATGTAAAAAATCTTGTGTAATATAACTTGTGTTTGCTGGTTTTTATTGAATTTGTTATACTTGTATTTTTAATTGATAAGATGCTGACTTGGCATTAAATAAAAATATATTACTGCTATAGTGGCTGTGTTTGCACTTTCCAAATGTATATGAGCAGTAGAAGTTTTTAGGAAACATTTAAGAAAAAAAAAAAGAATTAGGGTAAATCAATAAATGCTGAATAATTTACTGTCATTGTGTGAATAATATGTAGTCATGTAACCAGTGGAAAAAGTAACTGTAATGTGATCATGAGCGTTTAAAGATGTACTGATTTTTGGAATCTGATCACATGCATGTAATCAGTTACTACACAACACTGTTTATGACAAACATATGTTTTTAGATATAAGCACAACTGTTTCAAAATTCACATTTTCAGTATGGGATGTGTAATTTAGGTTGGAGAGCAGATTTATACCACACACTCTGTTTTACTCATAATTTGAGAAACCCTATACAGGGAAGTCTCGAGGGAAGCGATGGTGAACTAGACGTCGAGAACAGCTTTTCTGTCTCAGCATTGTGGGCATCATCGGTAACTCATGCTGACTGCAAATTCAAAAATCATTTCATTCCATCTTCAGCACACTTTTATTTGTCTCATTTGTCTCATTTTTTACAGAAAATGATCTGATGGCGCTGGCAGAGGAACGAGTCCATTGTTCACCGGCACACACGTCAACTCAGCATTTCTGATCAAATAGAAAATAAATCACAAATGCCCTTGTAACTTGCTTTCATTCAGCGGAACAAAAGAGTCCTTTCAAGGTTAGATTCAAGCTTCAATAGCTTTCACCAAGAGCCTTTTCCAGTATAGAGACCGAACAAAGAATGGAGAAATGCTGACACTGAACTCTGAAGAGAGCAGCGTGAAGCGGAGCTACATCTATATCAGTTTGATTTCGTGTTTGCAGTATGTTCATTTAACACACACACACACACGCACACACACACACACACACACACACACTTCCATAGGCGTAATGGTTTTTATACAAACTGTATTTTCTAACCTGCCCCTCACACAAAACTTTCTGCTATTTTAGATTTTCAAACACTTCATTCTGTGTGATTTATAAGCTGTTATCCTCATGGGGACCTAAAACAAATGGCCCACGAGGTCAAGATGTGGTATTACTATCCTTGTGGGGAAATATTCTTCAAAAATATAAACCCAAGGCTCACAGCTGATATGAGGACCCACAAGGCTAGTAATACCACATTTTGACCTTGTGGGGACATGTGGTCCTCATAATAGCTGTGAGCCTTGTGTTAATATTTTTGAAGAAAACATAGTTTTAGGCAATTATATAAACGCTCTGGGGATGGTTGCAACACTTTCAATTTCTCAAATAAGGAACGATTTACAGCTCACCTGATTCACTTCACACACGCTCAGTTTAGTCCTTATGTGAGGAAGCAGAGCCCTGTGGCAGGTTTTAGAGGTAGCAAGTAACTTTTTATTCTTCATTTGTTTTTGTGATGGCAGTCCCTGCTTTGTAGTTAAACTCATCAAAGATAAATGATGTTTAGATATGTTTAATGCAAGTTGTTAGTGCTAATGTTGTGGCTGTTTGCTGTGAGCCTTGTAACATCAATGAAACATGTTATAACTTACTCCAAACTAATTCTTTTTTATGTTTTATTTATTAAGTCAGTGTTGAATAAAAATCTTTGAAACTAAACCATTTATTTTCTGTTTGTGCTGCAAAGATAACAACCAAGCCATTTAATAGCAGACACTAGTAACTAGTTTGAATCATATTTCGCATGCACTCACTTCAAAATAACTCCAAGATATACAGACAGACATGTCAAAAACATTACAACCATCCCCAGTCTCCCCTAACTTGAATTTATTAAAATGTGTTTCTTTTCTTTACATTTGTTTTTCTCTGAAGTTTGCATATTTTTCCATTAGTGATTAAAATGTTCAATAAATAAGTTCAGTTAGAATTGGCTGTCTTTCTATTGTGTATAGTTATTATTCTATAGCTGATTAATTTCTCTAAAGTCTTATAAGTATTAGTTACCAAAGACAAATTTGTGTGATTTGTGTGTGTGTGTGTGTGTGTGTGTGTGTGAGAGAGAGAGAGAGAGCAAAGTCAAGAGCTGCATCCTATTTTCAGTGTCTAAATTGAACAGAGTAATGTCTTTGCATTGACTTTGTGTTGTACCTGGACTTTAAAGTGGAATCTCACCGCGACAGTGACTCCAATTAAAAGTTACGAGTCACCTTTTCCAATACCACTTGAGTGAAAGTCTTAAAATATCCTATTGTTACGGTGCTAATTTACTGTAGCTTGTATTGCATGCAGTATAAATGATGTACTATTCTCATAACCTCATAACAGGTACAAAAAACCAAGACAAAAAAATCAAAAAGAGAACATTTTGGTAATAAAAATTAAATTGAACATCTTAATAAATCCAGATGGACACAACAGCCTCTTAAACATCCCTGAATGCAATGTGACCAGGACCCGACTCGAGCCTCAGTAAAGCTCAAGTGCTTAAAAAAGAGTAGAATGTAACATAAATATGAAGCGAAATGGCCAGCATGCTCTCGTCTGATGTGTGAAGCAGCTGTGATTTGGCACTCATTCACACGGAGCGGATCTGTGACAGCTCGAGTGTGTTTAAACACAGAAGATCCGGTCGCTTCAGTGTCCTGCAGATGGAGACATCGCCTCTTCCACAGCAGAAACAGCTCCTGCGCTCTGCTAAATGCAATGAATAAACGCTGCTCTCATTCGAAATGAAGTGGAGTAAAGATAGATTTATTCAGAAATCAAGAGAGTAGAGAGTAAACATTGTAATATACTTAGAAAAGCAGCCTAAAATATATAACCGTAGTAACTTCGCTCAAATACTTCACACCACTCTGAAACATAACAATGCACCTTTCTGCATTAAATCTCTTTTGAGATTTCAATTTTAGTTTGACTTTCAATAGCAATGATGCAAAACAGGAGATCTTTTAAACGTAAGCTAGTTTCCACCAAAATTAAAAACACAACTGTTTCTCACAATACAGACTTTTTTTTCTTTTTTTCCCAAAATTGTGAGATATACAGTAAACTTACATTTCTGAAGAAAGAAAGTTAGATTTGTGAGATTAAAAAGTTACAATAACCTGTTTCATTTTTTTATTTTTTATGGCTGAAAATAAATAAATAAATAAGAATTGTGAGTTTGTTTGTTTTTCATACTGTGGTAGAAACAAGGTTTCATAATTCTGTGTCATAATGAGAAGTGCAAAAGTGTAATTGATTGATGGATCGTCAGCATTTGAGCTTTACAGCTTTGAACTAATGTGGTGTATGTAACAGTTGATATCCAAGTGAGTGTGCTTCAGAGATCTGTTCACTTACATTAATTTTCATCATCGTCATCATCTCTTTCAAATCAGGCTTCTCTCTTTTTTTTATTTGAGCTCGAGAAGCATTTGCTTCAATTCTGATTCACTGTTTCTGCATTTTTAATCATGTTATTGCATCATTTCACAATTTATTTAATGACAAATGGCAGACAAAAGATACTTAGCAATATCGTAACTGATTCTAGTCCACATCTGGAGTCTCCAAAACCTCCAGCTCATTTGTGTGAAGCTGGACACAGAGCTGAGTGATGGGGTGTGTGTGTGTGTGTGTGTGTGTGTGTGTGTGTGTGTGTGCGTGTGCGTGTGCGTGTGTGTGTGTGTTTGTGGGCGTGTTTTGCTATACTTGTGAGGACCAGATGTCCCCACAATTATAGTAAAACCTGACATTTTTGACTTGTGAGGACATTTGGCCGGTCCTCACAAGGGAAATAAATTATTAAAAATTCTGAATGAAGTTTATCTCAAAATGTAAAAATGCAAAAAGGTTTCTGTAAGGGGTAGGTTTAGGGGTAGGGTTGGTGTAGGGCAATAGAAAATATTGTTAGGTTAGTATGAAAACAATAGAAGTCTATGAAAGTCCTCACAAGTATAGTAAAACCAACATGTGTGTGTGTGTGTGTGTGTGTGTGTGTGTGTGTGTGTGTGTGTGTGTGTGTGTGTGTGTGTGTGTGTGTGTAGCTGCTGATTGGACAGGCTGCTGAAGGACGTGTTAAACTCATTTACAAATCGACTGCTCTCTCAGCAAGTGCTGTTCAGACTCACTGTGAGTTGCTGGGCCAGCAGTTAGCGGAAATATATTAGAGCAGCTGGAGAAATCACTTCACATTTGTGTCCTCAGTTTAACTGTCCTTCCTCTGATGAAGATGCTGCCAGACTCACACATCTGAATGAACCGAGAGTCTTGCAGAGTGCTTCAGACACTGTTTTGTCAATCAGACCTGAACACTCTTGATGGATGAGTCTGTACGCAGCACTTTTCCATTCTTATCTCTGCATATAAAAGCAATATTTTGAAACTTGCATAGAATATATTTCAGACCCTAACTTTAAAAGCAGTTAAACTGAATTGAAACCGTATAATGTATAATGGATGAAAATAACCCCTCAATGTGTTTGTATTTTTCTCATTGCTAATGAATATCCTACTCATTTATTTATTTTTTTACTATCATTTGTGTCAGAATTCATATCTAACATACATGCACAACGCACAGTAACAGTGTCAAAGATCACTGATTTTCACTCGTTTATAACTCATGTATAGTGAAATAAATAGCATTAGCTCACTATGAGTGAGTGATTTCACACAATATGCTAAATTCTTTTTATCTTGCTTTTCAGTAAATGAGGCAATTTAAGTCTTTATAATAATATAAATTAACTTGAGGAAATATAATAAAAACAATTGATGTGTTATTTTAACTGAATCTCTTAATATTCTTTGGTGATTTAGTTATCCGTTGGACCTGATGCCACACATTATAGCTAACCATTAAAAAGTATGCTATATATACACATATATACACAAATAGGGCACAATGTACTATTAATTTGAAGTTGTCCGTATTTGTTTTTTTTACAGGTGTTTTACCTGTATTTTGAAATTTTCACTTTATTGTTTTAGAGTTAACAGAAATGTGTGTTATTTCACGAATTTATTGTTTACAGTGTATGTGTGTAGTATGTATGCACTACATTAATCGTGTTGTCATTATCATGTGACTGAGTTGCATTGCTTCACTGCCATTCATAAATCCTCTCATGGGATAGTAAAGTGCACTTCAGAATCTCACTGGAAATTGTATCCAGTGTGTATATATATATATTTTTTTTTATACCTGTTTTATGAATGCTGTGAATTCAAACACTATTTCTACATGCTGTTTTCACATACTATATTGGGAAGTAAGCATATTAGCATGCAGCCTCTGTATCATTTGCAAGGTTTTTGTTGTAGCTCTGACAGAGAGCAGCTGTTCTTCATTACGGCGATAAGCACTGCTGTTTTGCTCTTGCCTCAGCTGAGCTCAGTCGGGGTCTTGAAGGGAGCAATTAGCTGGTCTGCACAAGCGTGCCATCCCCTGTGTGTCGCCAGCGTGAGAGCGGAGCGTAATGAAGGCCGCGGCTCACAGCAGGGCTGCGGAAGAAAGACCTCTCAGTCGGGGTGCAGGGAGTAATGTGACTTCTTAGTGAGGAAGTTAAGGCCTGGATATGACTGTGCTTTATTCAGACTATTTTGAGTCTTACAGGCTTTTCATTTCAACAAGTTCAAAGAAGTCAGTAGGGCTTGTATTATATTGTATTATATGTATTATATACTCTCAGAAAAAAATAAATAAAATAAAAGGAATAAAACTGTCACTTGGCCTGTACCCTTTCAAAAGGTACAAATATGTTCACTAATGTGCACTTTTAAACTACTAATATGTACCTTTAAGTTACTAATACCATTTAGGGGTATATAAGCAGGGGTGCACATAAATTATTCAGCCTGGTTCTCTTAAGAGAACCTAGAGAATTGGTTTGGTCCACACACTGCACATACTGTAGTGTGACCCATTAAATATAACTATGAAAAATAAATTAATAATAGTTCTGTCATGACAACTCAGGAGGGATTGGCATGGTAATGTACATGACAATGTTAAAGGAACACTCCACTTTTTTTGGAAATAGGCTCATTCTCCAACTCCCCCAGAGTTAATAAGTTGAGTTTTACCGTTTTTGAATCCATTCAGCCGATCTCCGGGTCTGGCGAGAGCACTTTTAGCATAGCTTAGCATAGATCATTGAATCCGATTAGACCAGTAGCATCGCGTTCAAAAATGACCAAAGAGTTTCGATAGTTTTCCTATTTAAAACTTGACTCTTCTGTAGTTATATCGTGTACTAAGACTGGCGGAAAATGAAAAGTTGCGATTTTCTAGGCTGATATGATTAGGAACTATACTCTCATTCCGGCGTAATAATCAAGGAACTTTGCTGCCGTAACATGGCCGCAGCAGGCGCAGTGATATTACGCAGTGCCTGAAAGTAGTCCCCAGCTAGGTAACTAGTTATAATATAGCTGGGGACTACTTTCAGGCGCTGCGTAATATCACTGCGCCTGCTGCCGCAGCAAAGTTCCTTGATTATTACGCCGGAATGAGAGTATAGTTCCTAATCATATCAGCCTAGAAAATCGCAACTTTTCATTTTCCGCCAGTCTTAGTACACGATATAACTACAGAAGAGTCGAGTTTTAAATAGGAAAACTATCGAAACTCTTTGGTCATTTTTGAACGCGATGCTACTGGTCTAATCAGATTCAATGATCTATGCTAAGCTATGCTAAAAGTGCTATTGCCAGACCCGGAGATCGGCTGAATGGATTCAAAAACGGTAAAACTCAACTTATTAACTCTGGGGGAGTTGGAGAATGAGCCTATTTCCAAAAAAAGTGGAGTGTTCCTTTAATGTATTTGGTCTTGGTGGAATAGATCTGCTACGCTGCTGCTGCTGCTGCTACTGCTAACACATCCACAACATGCTTCTGTGAGCATGTAAGAAATACTGCTGCACATATAACATACATGAAATAACCCCCTATAAGCATACATGAATCATCTCGTAGCAGATCTATACAGGTGGAGCTGGGGAAGGTGGAGGGTTTCTGGAGCACAGTGCAAACTCCTACAGCAAGCACTAGTCATGTATTTGAATGCTGAGCAGCGAGCTCATTGGCTACCGATACAGGAGAGAACCAATCAGCTGTGCCATGTGATAATGATGTCATTAGGTCAGATTGAGTTAGACCTACCGGACTGCGTCATCTAGTTTCATGCCAGAACTCTGTATTGATAATATTATTGCACTTTATTTAGTTTTTTTTTTTTTTTTTTTTTTTTAAATAAAATAATAAACAAAATAATAAAGTGTGATAATACTGTTATATTTTAAAATAAAAATACATTTTATAGTAAACTTAAAAATAAAATTATAATATTTACTTCTTCTTTTTTTATATATAAATTTTCACCATTTTCAACCTTAACATCAGCAGGCTTTTATTTTTGCCAGCAAGTAAGTATATGCGCTTCCAAAAACGGCCGCAGGTCGCCTAGATTTATGCTTTAGATTTGAATAGAAATCTTATACAGTACAGTTTCTCAGTACAGTAAAATGGTAACTATGTATTAACAGCTGTCATCCATGTCAGAACTTATTTATACGGCGCAGTTTTTATTTTGGTCACGCATGCGGATCACTTATGTGCATCCCTGTATATAAGGTACTTTTAGCTTTGGTGGCTTAGGTTAAAGCATCAATCAGCTGATTGGACCATTTACAGGGGCGTAGAATTAGGGGGGGATGCAAGGGACATGTCTCTGCCAATATCCAGCGACTACCAAACTGTCCCTGGCAATAATTTTGATCAAACAATTAAATATATGTATATGTTTTTGTCATTTCAGACGCATCTGAAAGGTCATACCATTGACATTGACCTAAGAAGTTAAAGTAAATACGTTAGAAAACTGCGCGCTTTCAAGGACGCGCCTTTAATACAAGGGTGGAATAGTCGCACACCAGACGAGGAGAGCAGCGCATCATTTACAACAACTCACAAGGATTGCACCCAATTCAAGTCCGCAGTCTAAAACAGTAAATATAAAAGCCCACTTCAGGAATTAACAAAGGTGCATCGATGAGTTTGAAGTACGGTGTTTGACAAAACAGAGCAAATGGAAAGAGAAAGCGCGACCTATGGCTATTATTATTTACAGACAGAAAGACAAACGTTGTGCGGAAAGATACACAATCTTCCAGCCTAGGATAAAGTCATTATTAATATTAACAATAATGTGGGACAAATATAATGTGGATTTTATGGTAAAGTATGTAAGTGGCACTGAGTCGCCGCAGACAGTCTTTAACTTTAAATTAATGATGTTCAACTGTTTGTGTTGGGTTTATGTCCCCACCAATGTCAGAAACAAACCTACGCCCTTGGTAATAATTGTCACATGGCCTATCAAGCCATTTCCCATTATAATCCATGTAAACACAAAGTTCCTTCCCACCACTGTTGTCTGGCTCATGATGCCAGTTTCTGAAATCTCGGAAAAGTGTAAAATTGTAAGTTGCTTTTAAGAGAAACTTTAGTTTGATAACAACAAGGCATCTACTCACAGCTGTAGAAAAGAACAAGCTTGTACCATTTCAGTTAATGTAATTTAATGGATTACAGTCCAGGTTGAGAAATATACATACCACTGTAGCAAATAAAAGGAAATGTAGAAAAGCAGTATTCATCAGTCCATTTCCCAGAGACTCTAAATGAGACTGCAGTACAGGATCCTGCACCACCATCTGGCCGTCCTGTCCTCCAGTTACTGAGTGAAGAGTTGCTCTGATCTGACCAAGTTCTGGTTCTGTACAGTCTGATCCAAACAGAGGAAGGATATTGTAATAACAACTGAACTTTGAAGTTTTCAGTCTCATTCCTGATACTGACGAGGTCTGTGTGATGTTCTCTGCAGTAACTTTGAGCTTCAGTCCAGGGGCCCGTTTCAATAAGGAGGTTCAACCAACTCGGAGTTTAAACTTGAACTCAGAGATTACTTAAGCCCTATTCGGACGGGACTAGTTTTCTAAACTACGTTTGAGTTTCGATTCTTATCACCTGACGTCTGCGATTTTCATGTACCAATTTGGATGGGACCAACATCTCTGTGTTTATTACAGAGGTGGGAGGGTCTGTTTTGTACATCTGGGCGTTTCAGAGGTCACGTGCTCTGTATGCGTGCATTGCGTGTCATTCGGATTGATTACCATTAGTATAACAGTTTTACTACAAATACCATGGTGAAGCTATATGGCTAGTACAGCAAAACCATGTTAATGTGTGGTTGCTTTAGTTTTACTTTAGTTATATTACAATAGCCAGTCTGAATGGTTTATGTGATCTGACTCTTGATTTTATTATTGTTTTTAATTTATTGACTTATTTTTTCCTTGCCGGGAGGCAAATATATCAAACACGAGCGCGGTAAGAGCATCTACGGTAATTCACGTTGGCCAAAACACACAAGGAAACGCGTTGTGAAAAAAAATCTCACCTGCAATCACAGACATCGCATTCGGACGGGATTAGTTTTCTCAGAGGATCACTGAGTTTGCTGAAAAACAGTAGGTAATTTGCTCTGGAATTATTACAGAGGTTGTGTGAGAAAAACACAGACATGACAGATTCGGACGGGATTAAAATCACCAAGTATGTCTGTGAAACACACATTTCTCTAACGACCCCCTGTAAAACTAGTCCCGTCTGAATAGGGCTTTACTCTGAGATGGGAAATTCTGAGTTTTTGGTTACAGAACAGCTGAACTCAGTTAGTTTACTCAACTTTAAGTAGGTTGACTCTGAGTTAAGCGCATGGACCACGACTATGAAAAGTCATGATCAGTGGAGCGTCTGTCAATGCGTAACTTTAATTTTTAATAACTGTCAATAAATTAATAACTGTTATAATATCAGAGGTGAAAACTGTAAATTATTTAACTAATATTCATTTTAATGGTATCCCATGGCCACAAAAAAAAATAAAATAAAATAAAATAAAATTGAAATCACAGAGACCTTTAAAATGATACCAAACATGAAGGGGAAAAACAGTATGTTCACAAGATACAGTATAACACATGGGGCATGTGGATATCCTTGCTTTTTGGGGAAGAAGAGTGAGGGAGGAGAGGCAGAGAGGGCAGGGGGGAGAAAGGGGTGGTAAATGATCAAGGAGATAAGTTTGGTCAGGGTGGTGTTGTTTGTTCTCTTTGAACATCTCTTCTACAGATTAGTTTTATTGCATGGCATCTGTCTTTGCGAGAGTTCCTGAGTTTTGGCCTCAGAATTAATTTTATAAGGAAATAAATTCATTTCTGCACACCAATGGATGAACCACGGGGAACACCATGAGGGACTTTGGATTTCTGTCTGTCACTGGCTTAACATGGTGTAGCTCTCGTGATTACAGGAAAACATGCACTTTTTGTTATGAGTATGCAGGCGCAGCTCACTTAAAGGAACACTCCACTTTTTTTGGAAATAGGCTCATTCTCCAACTCCCTCAGAGTTAATAAGTTGAGTTTTACCGTTTTTGAATCCATTCAGCCGATCTCCGGGTCTGGCGAGAGCACTTTTAGCATAGCTTAGCATAGATCATTGAATCCAATTAGACCAGTAGCATCTTGTTCAAAAACGATCAAAGAGTTTCGATATTTGTCCTATTCAAAACTTGACTCTTCTGTAGTTATATCGTGTACTAAGATCGGCGGAAAATGAAAAGTTGCGATTTTCTAGGCTGATATGATTAGGAACTATACTCTCATTCCGGCGTAATAATCAAGGAACTTTGCTGCCGTAACATGGCCGCAGCAGGCGTAGTGATATTACGCAGCGCCTGAAAGTAGTGCCCGGTAGCTGGGGACGCGAGTAATTTTACCTGACGCAGATATTACAATAGCCAGTCTGAATGGTTTATGTGATCTGACTCTTGATTTTATTATTGTATTATTGTACTAATATCACATCTTAGTACACGATATAACTACAGAAGAGTCAAGTTTTAAATAGGACAAATATCGAAACTCTTTGGTCATTTTTGAACGCGATGCTACTGGTCTAATCGGATTCAATGATCTATGCTAAGCTATGCTAAAAGTGCTCTCGCCAGAGATCGGCTGAATGGATTCAAAAACGGTAAAACTCAACTTATTAACTCTGGGGGAGTTGGATAATGAGCCTATTTCCAAAAAAAAGTGGAGTGTTCCTTTAAAGGTATTATAATCACTCTGCATCCTCTGAATAAGTTCAGAATGGACGAGTTTGTGTCTGTGGATTCACTAAATCAAAGTGTAAATCCTGTGCAATACCTGATCCCTAATGAATGAAGATTTGAAAGTATGGGATTTCCAGAATAAACAAATATCTAAATTAATTTACAAACCCGATTCCAAAAAAGTTGGGACACTGTACAAATTGTGAATAAAAAAGGAATGCAATAATTTACAAATCTCATAAACTTATGTTTTATTCACAACAGAATATAGATAACATATCAAATGTTGAAAGTGAGACAATTTGAAATGTCATGCCAAATATTGGCTCATTTTGGATTTCATGAGAGCTATACATTCCAAAAAAGTTGGGACAGGTAGCAATAAGAGGCCAGAAAAGTTAAATGTACATATAAGGAACAGCTGAAGGACCAATTTGCAACTTATTAGGTCAATTGGCAACATGATTGGCTATAAAAAGAGCCTCTGAGAATGGCAGTGTCTTTCAGAAGTCAAGATGGGAAGAGGATCACCAATTCCCCCAATGCTGCGGCGAAAAATAGTGGAGCAATATCAGAAAGGAGTTTCTCAGAAAAATTGCAAAGAGTTTGAAGTTATCATCATCTACAGTGTATAATATAATCCAAAGATTCAGAGAATCTGGAACAATCTCTGTGCGTAAGGGTCAAGGCCGGAAAACCATACTGGATGCCCGTGATCTTCGGGCCCTTAGACGGCACTGCATCACATACAGGAATGCTACTGTAATGGAAATCACAACATGGGCTCAGGAATACTTCCAGAAAACATTGTCAGTAAACACAATCCACCGTGCCATTTGCCGTTGCCGGCTAAAACTCTATAGGTCAAAAAAGAAGCCATATCTAAACATGATCCAGAAGCGCTGTCATGTCCTGTGGGCCAAGGCTCATTTAAAATGGTCTGTGGCAAAGTGGAAAACTGTTCTGTGGTCAAACGAATCAAAATTTGAAGTTCTTTTTGGAAAACTGGGACGCCATGTCATCCGGACTAAAGAGGACGAGGACAACCCAAGTTATTAGCGCTCAGTTCAGAAGCCTGCATTTCTGATGGTATGGGATTGCATGAGTGCGTGTGGCATGGGCAGCTTACACATCTGGAAAGGCACCATCAATGCTAAAAGGTATATCCAAATTCTAGAACAACATATGCTCCCATCCAGATGTCATCTCTTTCAGCAGATGGGAGTTTTACTTACTCAAACATGTTCTGAGGGCAGAAAGGAAAATGATTGGTTCACAGATTCAACCAATGAAATTGAAGCAGAGGCGGGATCAGGAAATTTGAATGTGCGTGTGTGTGGAGGAGGGAATACATCAGACAGATACGTTACTGACACTTCGAGGGAGGCATTTATAACAAGGTAAGTGAATTTACCATGTATTTTAATGAAATAAACAAACAAACAAACAAAAAAAAACATCTCAAACCTTTAGTGAGATAATTAGCGAACAAAGATGCACCGAGAAAATAATCATTGATTAAATATATCATATAGTATGCATTTTCATTAGACTGCTTCATCAGTCGATCGCACCAAAGCTGCTAATGAAAACATGCTTTTCCAATGCTACCACGCTCTCTGTGAAACCGGTACGAGCGACAACATAACTAGTTCAAATCTCCGTGACATTTCATCAGTCAGTTAGCGTTAGCATTAGCATTAGTACTGCTCTCAGGGCAGAAGTACTCAATGTTCATATTACTGTTCTTTTTACTTAACTATGTGCTGCTCTCAGGGCAGGAGTACTTAATATTCATATTATTTTTTTACTGAACTATGTGCTGCTCTCAGGGCAGGAGTACTCAATATTCATATTATTATTAGCGAACTATGTGCTGCTCTCAGGGCAGGAGTACTCAATGTTCATATTACTGTTCTTTTTACTGAACTATGCGCTGCTCTCGGGGCAGGAGTACTCAATAGGTCCCTATTACTGTTCTTTTTACTGAACTATGTGCTGCTCTCGGGGCAGGAGTACTTAATATTCATATTATTTTTTTACTGGACTATGTGCTGCTCTCAGGGCAGGAGTACTCAATATTCATATTACTGTTATTTTTACTGGACTATGTGCTGCTCTCAGGGCAGGAGTACTCAATATTCATATTACTGTTATTTTTACTGAATTATGTGCTGCTCTCAGGGCAGGAGTAACGTTACTCAATATTCATATTACTGTTATTTTTACAGAACTATGCGCTGCTCTCAGGGCAGAAGTAATCAATATTCATATTACTGTTATTTTTATTGAACTATGCCAGGAGTAACATTACTCATTATTCATATTACTGTTATTTTTACTGAACTATGTGCTGCTCTCAGGGCAGGAGTACTCAATATTCATATTACTGTTATTTTTACTGGACTATGTGCTGCTCTCAGGGCAGGAGTACTCAGTGTTCATATTACTGTTCTTTTTACTGAACTATGTGCTGCTCTCGGGGCAGGAGTACTCAATAGGTCCCTATTACTGTTCTTTTTACTGAACTATGCGCTGCTCTCAGGGCAGGAGTACCCAATAGGTCCCTATTACTGTTCTTTTTACTGAACTATGCGCTGCTCTCGGGGCAGGAGTACTCAATAGGTCCCTATTACTATTCTTTTTACTGAACTATGTGCTGCTCTCAGGGCAGGAGTACTTAATATTCATATTATTTTTTTACTGAACTATGTGCTGTTCTCAGGGCAGGAGTACTTAATATTCATATTATTACTGAACTATGTGCTGCTCTCAGGGCAGGAGTACTCAATATTCATATTATTTTTGACTGAACTATGTGCTGCTCTCAGTGCAGGAGTACTCAATATTCATATTATTATTACTGAACTATGTGCTGCTCTCGGGGCAGGAGTACTCAATAGGTCCCTATTACTATTCTTTTTACTGAACTATGTGCTGCTCTCAGGGCAGGAGTACTCAATATTCATATTATTTTTACTGAACTATGTGCTGCTCTCAGGGCAGGAGTACTCAATAGGTCCCTATTACTGTTCTTTTTACTGAACTATGTGCTGCTCTCAGGGCAGGAGTACTTAATATTCATATTATTTTTGACTGAACTATGTGCTGCTCTCAGTGCAGGAGTACTCAATATTCATATTATTACTGAACTATGTGCTGCTCTCGGGGCAGGAGTACTCAATATTCATATTACTGTTATTTTTACTGGACTATGTGCTGCTCTCAGGGCAGGAGTACTCAATATTCATATTACTGTTATTTTTACTGGACTATGTGCTGCTCTCAGGGCAGGAGTACTCAATATTCATATTACTGTTATTTTTACTGAATTATGTGCTGCTCTCAGGGCAGGAGTACTCAATATTCATATTATTTTTACTGAACTATGCTCTGCTCTCAGTGCAGGAGTACTCAATATTCATATTATTATTACTGAACTATGTGCTGCTCTCGGGGCAGGAGTACTCAATAGGTCCCTATTACTATTCTTTTTACTGAACTATGTGCTGCTCTCAGGGCAGGAGTACTCAAGATTCATATTATTTTTACTGAACTATGTGCTGCTCTCAGGGCAGGAGTACTCAATAGGTCCCTATTACTGTTCTTTTTACTGAACTATGTGCTGCTCTCAGGGCAGGAGTACTTAATATTCATATTATTTTTGACTGAACTATGTGCTGCTCTCAGTGCAGGAGTACTCAATATTCATATTATTACTGAACTATGTGCTGCTCTCGGGGCAGGAGTACTCAATATTCATATTACTGTTATTTTTACTGGACTATGTGCTGCTCTCAGGGCAGGAGTACTCAATATTCATATTACTGTTATTTTTACTGGACTATGTGCTGCTCTCAGGGCAGGAGTACTCAATATTCATATTACTGTTATTTTTACTGAATTATGTGCTGCTCTCAGTGCAGGAGTACTCAATATTCATATTATTACTGAACTATGTGCTGCTCTCGGGGCAGGAGTACTCAATATTCATATTACTGTTATTTTTACTGGACTATGTGCTGCTCTCAGGGCAGGAGTACTCAATATTCATATTACTGTTATTTTTACTGGACTATGTGCTGCTCTCAGGGCAGGAGTACTCAATATTCATATTACTGTTATTTTTACTGGACTATGTGCTGCTCTCAGGGCAGGAGTACTCAATATTCATATTACTGTTATTTTTACTGAATTATGTGCTGCTCTCAGGGCAGGAGTAACGTTACTCAATATTCATATTACTGTTATTTTTACAGAACTATGCGCTGCTCTCAGGGCAGAAGTACTCAATATTCATATTACTGTTATTTTTATTGAACTATGCCAGGAGTAACATTACTCATTATTCATATTACTGTTATTTTTACTGAACTATGTGCTGCTCTCAGGGCAGGAGTACTCAATATTCATATTACTGTTATTTTTACTGAACTATGCTCTGCTCTCAGGGCAGAAGTACTCAATATTCATATTACTGTTATTTTTCTGAACTATGCACTGCTCTCAGGGCAGGAGTACTCAATATTCATATTATTTTTACTGAACTATGCTCTGCTCTCAGGGCAGGAGTACTCAATATTCATATCACTGTTATTTTTACTGAACTATGCGCTGCTCTCAGGGCAGGAGTACTCAATATTCATATTATTTTTACTGAACTATGTGCTGCTCTCAGGGCAGGAGTACTCAATATTCATATCACTGTTATTTTTACTGAACTATGCGCTGCTCTCAGGGCAGGAGTACTCAATATTCATATTTTTTTTTACTGAACTATGCTCTGCTCGGAAACCGAGGCTCTGGAGCCATGGTTCTTTCAGTGAGTGCCTATGGGCCGACGGAAGGAAAAAATAAACTAAACAGTATTTTAAACATATATATTTTAGAATACTACATAATTCATCAATACCCGTTTGTCGTATAATAAACCAACCAATCATGATCTGGCACGAGAAGTTCAAATACCTGCAGTGGAGCGGTTATTTTCTGTTCTTATTCATAAATTGGTTGAAAATTACATGGGACAGACTTATTTGTGGAGTGGTCTGGATCCGTGGTTTGTCTCATTTTATAAATCACATTACATACAAATTACAAAATGTATGCTAAAAGCACTGCACAAAACCGTGCAGCGCTAAAACTCCAATAATGGTAATCAGTAGGCTATTCAATCCACTTATATTTATGTATGATATACACCGTTTACTATTTGATGAAACTATCATAGTTATTTAAGCCCAAGTGCCACCTACAGGCCTATCATGTGAAGTTTAGGCTGGCGAAATGGTGAGGTGAAAGGACTTTATTATATTACCATTTTTGATAATTATACAGCATTATGAAAGTGTCTTATGCTCATCAAGCCTGCATTTATTTGATCAAAAATACAGAAAAAAAACTGTAGCCTAATATTGTGAATGATTATTACAATTTAAAATAATGTTTTTCTATTTTAATATACATTTATACTATTTTAATAAAATCTAATTTATTTCTGTTATTCAAAGCTGAATTTTCAGCATCATTACTCCATTCTTCAATGCATGGTCCTTCAGAAATCATTCTAATACGCTGATTTATTATCAATGTTGGAAACAGTTGTGCTGCTTAATTTTTTATTTTTTTTAATTGGAATCTGTGATACTTTTTTGGGGTTCATTGATAAATAAAAAGTTTAAAAGAACAGCATTTATTCAAAATAGAGATTTTTTTTTTTAACAATGTCAATCTTTATCACTGTTTCTACCAATTTAACAAATCCTTGCTGATTAAAAACTAATTTCTTTAAAAAAAAAAATTAAAATAATACCGACCTTTATTGAGCTATATTGTTACAAAAGTTATATTTTAAATAAATGCTGCTCTTATTTAACTTTTTATTCGTCAAAGAATCCTGAAAAAAGTATCACAGGATTTCAACATCTCTAATAAGTCAGCATTGCATAAAATGCATTAAGTAAAGAAGTAAAATTTTGATCAAATAAATGCAGGCTTGTTGACTATAAGTGACTTCTTGCAAAAATATAAAATAGTAATGTATCCAATCTTTTGACCTATAATTTTTTTTTCCTCATATTGCCTTTTTTACATTTGAGCCCCAGCCCCTGAGGAACTCTCTGCACGTCCCTGCTCTCAGGGCAGGAGTATTCAATACTCATATTACTGTTATTTTTACTGAACTATGCGCTGCTCTCAGGGCAGGAGTACTCAATAGGTTCATATCACTGTTATTTTTAGTGTACTATTCGCTACATTCATCAAAGTATTTCTGTATGACTATACTTTGCTTGGGCATTTAAGAATGACCTTAACTACATTTCAGATGCTGTGCAATAAGATTGGTCTGCTGGTTAGTCAGGTTATGCCGCCCTGTCGCACAAAGTTACATGACTTTTTTGATGTGCATAGAGGAATTTATACGGAAATTGCATTTCCAACTCACATTATTTGCATTTACTCTTAATCACACAAGCCAAAAACCACCTCAAGCATTTTGTTTTATTTATTTATTTATTTATTTTTTCCTGGAGCCTCCCCAGTCGACAGCATTGCACATTTTGAAAAATTCCTTATATTACCTTGAGAGACTCTAGGAACAATTTTAAAACCCTTGGTTTAAACTAATCCTGTTCCTAGAGATCTACCTTCCTGTAAAGTTCAGTTTCAGCCATATGCCCTAAACACACTGCATGATTTTCGGCTGTCCCAGGCGAAAGATTGGCATCGTGAAACAATTGTGGCCAATCAGAAATCACCACGATTGCTTCACGAAGGCGGTCTTTCATCTGGGACAGCCTAAAATCGTGCAGTGTGTTTCAGGCTTTAATCAAACAAACAAGAACCAGCTAATTAAGCTCTTCAAGAGCACTTTACAGACCGGTGTTTGATCAGGATTGGAGCTGAACTCTGCTGGAAGGTAGATCTCCAGGAACAGGACTGGGCACTCCTGGTTTAAACTGTATGTAGCTGAAAATACAGTAGTCTAAGAAAAAATGATTATAACTGATTTGTTGAATATAACTTGCCAGCTTTATATATTTATATATTTCAGGACAGAAAGACCAGCATTGGGAAGAAAAAAAAAATATCTGGGCCATATTCCCTTTGTATCAGCAGCTTCCTGATGAGGTAAATTTAAAAAAAAAAAGAAAAATAATTGGTTTCTATTACAATTCATATTTGTACAACTTTCTTGACTTTTGCTAGAGTACTTTTTCCATATTATAAGCTCTATGTTTTCTAGTAGTATTTCTTAGTAGATGTATAGAGAGTAGTATGGTACAACTATTGCAATGAAGTGCAGATGGTTTACCAAAAACTAAAGTGGACTGTATATTTGTTATCTTATTCAATATGCACTGGTAACTACACACATATAAGGTATCTGTTTTCTGTATATTATTCATAATTGTTTCTGTCTATAATCCTGGAGAACTCACAAATGCACTGTAGATTCAACTATATTTTTTTTTTTTTAAATTTACATTTTCACATGCTTATGACAACAAACCTGTCATTGACTGTTTCATGTAGTTTTTCTTCTCTTTGCAGAATAACATTCTTGAAAAAGCAGAAGCCATCACTGGTCCATACTTGGAGTAAGGGAATCTCTGGACTTTCTTTGTAAATTCCTCTAGATTTAGTTGAGAATATTGTTGATATTTGAAGTGCCCATATTATTTTTTCCCCCAAATATTACTTTTCATGCATTGTAAAATAGCTGTTTGTAAATGTAAAAGGTCTGCAAAAGTTTAAAGATCAAATTTCATGACAAATAAAGTTTTGTCTCCTAAAAGTAAGAATTGATTCTGAACTGCTGTGCTGAAGTGAGTGTCAGAAACTCCAGTCTCACTTCCTGTTAGCAATTACCTGTTAGGTTTGTCTGCATAATGCCAGCCTATGGACTTCATCGGCTGTCCCTCAAACGTCTACTCTAATCTGCCCTCTATCACTGTAGTTGTAGCTGAGGCCAGAGTACAGTAGGCTCTAGGAATGGCAGTGTTTAAGGATGTATTACATGTCATTTAAGGAATTGTCACATTTGAGGACGTTGAAAATCTGACTTTTATCTTTGATCTTATGATTTTACTAGTAATTATGTTTGTTTACATTGCTACATTTCAGATGCTGTGCAGTGAGCTGGTCAGTAATGTAATGTTCCTGGTATGCAAGTTTGCTCCACAAAATAAAGTGGTCTAGGAAATATATGAAAATGAAGATGTTCATGATTCAATATCCTAAACTAAACACTTCAGGTAAAATACATTTGTTTTAATTTTTTTAAATTAAATTCTTATTTTTTCATGACTATCAGTGTAAATTGAAACCAGATTCTTTATGCATTTCAAATGCAGGAAGACGTTGCAAACGCGTCTGGAGACTTTGAGAAGATATCTGGCAAGCCAACCTATGGCCTGGTTTAAAGGGAGCACATTCAAACTACAGCAGTTTAATGATACACCTGCTATACCTTTTTGTTGTGAAATGTTCCTGTGGATTATACATGCATTTAATTCTCTGGATTTGTTTGTAATTGTATAAAAATGGAAAGAAGTCATAATTATACTTGATTATTTTATTGTAATATTGGACCTGTAAACTGATTTTCAATCAAAATTTCTTTCATTTTGTTCTTGCACAAACAATTGAATTAACATTGAATTAAACAACATTAACAGCACGGAGAAGAAGAAAAAAACTAACTATTTTGGCTATTTTTTACATTACAAGCGCAACTGCAATAGACTATGAGAACATTAAGTGGTTGCACATACTGTAGATTGACACTGGGATCTTTTGCAATCACATTTAACACAAGTCAACTCACAAAAATAACATAAGTCAACTCTGTGACAGAAGACCTATCAGATGGTAATTGTTTCTCATGTGAACATATGTAAAATATATTTACTCATGGATTTGATGCTTTTTTCACAGTGGAGAAGCAAGATGTGTGATCATATGAACCTAGAAATGCACTGCTGACATGGCCAATCGCATGGTTGTCTGCTATAAATAAATAAAATGGCATATGCTTGGAATAATAAATAAATTTAAATGTAATATACTATTCATTATTTATTTACATCTCTGGTTTAAAAATAGGAAAATAGACCCACTATAGTTTAAATAGTTTTCTTAAATTTTGTCTCTCAAAATGATGGGTGTCATTAAAAATGTGGAGATTAGCAGAAATGCGTTGCAACCTCTTGTTTACATGAGGTAAACAAAGCTGCTTGGTTTACATTTTTATGTATGTACTTGTAGGGCTATACGTATTTTAAAGTTGTATTGTATACCTGTTACTGCCATAATGACCCATTTCAAATGTTTACATGCTTTCTGGTCTTTTTGTTCTTAACAGCACTCAATTGTTGAGGTGGAGCAGTTATGAAATATTGTTCTTGTAAATACTTTCTAGCATTTCAGTATTTTTTTTTCAGTAATATTCATGCAAAGTACAACAGTTAGTATATCATGTCAAACGGTGGTCAAAAAGGATTTAAACAGTTAGTTTTGAATCTATTTCTTCTTCTCAGAGATGTGGATTCGGACAGCAATTAAATTACCACATGACCTTATTAATTCGACCGGGGATTTTTACAGGGATGGTGGGAGAAAAACACTGACATTCTGGATTCGGATGGCAATAAAATCACAGACTAACCCCTGTAAATGCTGAAAATCGCTTACGTCCCCATGAGAACCAATTACCTTCCAAATCTGGCTATTATGTGCTTTTATCAGGTGGAACCAAACATACACCATTTTTCATACATCTCCATTTTTGCACCATTTTGTACTAGGCAGCATCAGATGCCTCTTCAGTGGTAGATCCTTTGATTTGTCAAATTTCTGCCAGCTCGTCCAGGTAACTGAAGAATAAAATAAAAGACAAATCAATAAAACAGTAATTGTCTACTGATTTATAAATGTAATGATTTAAAAAAATAAATAAATTGAATACCCTTAAAAATATGCACACATTTACTAGACTAAAACTAGTAAAAATAAACAGGAAGGTTATGCCAAAATATCAATACTATATAGAAAAAAAATGAATATATATCTACGCAGTGTAGAATACAATATATATTATGGGACAACTTGCTTCAGTTTTACAACAGTCAAGAATGGCCAGGGAGCTAACAGCCATGTTTACTGAATGTTCTTCATGCTTGATATAATGTGTTGTTTAAAAGAATGAACAATGGTTAGATCATAGAGGATAGCACATAGTATACTAAAAATAACAGTAACACTGACCTATTGAGTACTCCTGCCCTGAGAGCAGCGCATAGTTCAGTAAAAAGAACAGTGATATTAATACTGAGCACTCCTGCCCTGAGAGCAGAGCATAGTTCAGTAAAAATAACAGTGATATTAATACTGAGTACTCCTGCCCTTAGAGCAGCGCATAGTTCTGTAAAAAGAACAGTGATATTAATACTGAGCACTCCTGCCCTGAGAGCAGAGCATAGTTCAGTAAAAATAACAGTGATATTAATACTGAGTACTCCTGCCCTGAGAGCAGAGCATAGTTCAGTAAAAAGAACAGTGATATTAATACTGAGTACTCCTACCCTGAGAGCAGAGCATAGTTCAGTAAAAATAACAGTGATATTAATACTGAGTACTCCTGCCCTTAGAGCAGCGCATAGTTCTGTAAAAAGAACAGTGATATTAATACTGAGTACTCCTGCCCTGAGAGCAGAGCATAGTTCAGTAAAAAGAACAGTGATATTAATACTGAGTACTCCTGCCCTGAGAGCAGAGCATAGTTCAGTAAAAATAACAGTGATATTAATACTGAGTACTCCTGCCCTGAGAGCAGCGCATAGTTCAGTAAAAAGAACAGTGATATTAATACTGAGTACTCCTGCCCTTAGAGCAGCGCATAGTTCTGTAAAAAGAACAGTGATATTAATACTGAGTACTCCTGCCCTGAGAGCAGCGCATAGTTCAGTAAAAAGAACAGTGATATTAATACTGAGTACTCCTGCCCTGAGAGCAGCGCATAGTTCAGTAAAAAGAACAGTAATAGAGACCTATTGAGTACTCCTGCCCCGAGAGCAACGCATAGTTCAGTAAAAATAATATGAATATTGAGTACTCCTGCCCTGAGAGCAGCACATAGTTCAGTAATAATAATATGAATATTGAGTACTCCTGCCCTGAGAACAGCACATAGTTCAGTAAAAAGAACAGTAATAGGGACCTATTGAGTACTCCTGCCCTGAGAGCAACGCATAGTTCAGTAAAAAGAACAGTAATAGGGACCTATTGAGTACTCCTGCCCTGAGAGCAGCATATAGTTCAGTAAAAATAACAGTGATATTAATACTGAGTACTCCTGCCCTGAGAGCAGCACATAGTTCAGTAAAAAGAACAGTAATAGGGACCTATTGAGTACTCCTGCCCCGAGAGCAGCACATAGTTCAGCAAAAATAACAGTGATATTAATATTAAGTACTCCTGCCCTGAGAGCAGCACATAGTTCAGTAAAAAGAACAGTAATACAGACCTATTGAGTACTCCTGCTCCGAGAGCAGCGCATAGTTCAGTAAAAAAATAATATGAATATTAAGTACTCCTGCCCTGAGATCAGCACATAGTTCAGTAAAAAGAACAGTAATACAGACCTATTGAGTACTCCTGCCCTGAGAGCAGCACATAGTTCAGTAAAAAAATAATATGAATATTAAGTACTCCTGCACTGAGATCAGCACATAGTTCAGTAAAAATAACAGTGATATGAATATTGAGTACTCCTGCCCTGAGAACAGTACTAATGCTAATGCTAACGCTAACTGACTGATGAAATGTCACGGAGATTTGAACTAGTTATGTTGTCGCTCATATCGGTTTCACAGAGAGCGCGGTAGCATTGGAAAAGCATGTTTTACTCCAGTTACCTCATTAGCAGCTGTGGTGCGATCGACTGATGAAGCAGTCTAATGAAAATGCATGCTATTTGTTCTGTGCATCTTTGTTCGCTAATTATCTCACTAAAGGTTTGAGATGGGTTTTTTGTTTGTTTGTTTGTTTCATTAAAATACATGGTAAATTCACTTACCTTGTTATAAATGCCTCCCACGAAGCGCCAGTAACGTATCTGTCTGATGTATTCCCTCCTCCACACACACCCGTGTTCAAATTTCCTGACCCCGCCTCTGCTTCAATTTCATTGGTTGAATCTGTGAACCAATCATTTTCCTTTCTGACCTCAGAACATGTTTGAGTAAGTAAAACTCCCACCTGCTCTCTTTCAGGGAAGACCTTACATTTTCCAACATGACAATGCCAGACCACATACTGCATCAATTACAACATCATGTCTGCGTAGAAGAATCCGGGTACTGAAATGGCCAGCCTGCAGTCCAGCTCTTTCACCCATAGAAAACATTTGCCGCATCATAAAGAGGAAGATGCGACAAAGACAATTGAGCAACTAGAAGCCTGTATTAGACAAGAATGGGACAACATTCCTATTCCTAAACTTGAGCAACTTGTCTCCTCAGTCCCCAGATGGTTGCAGACTCTTATAAAAAGAAGAGGGGATGCCACACAGTGGTAAACATGGCCTTGTCCCAAATTTTTTGAGATGTGTTGATGCCATGAAATTTAAAATCAACTTATTTTTCCCTTAAAATTATACATTTTATCAGTTTAAACACTTGATATGTCATCCATGTTGTATTCTGAATAAAATATTGAAATTTGAAACTTCCACATCATTGCATTGTTTTTTTTTCACAATTTGTACAATGTTCCAACTTTTTTGGAATCTGGTTTGTACAATCGATATCTGTGATCAGTTTTTAATTAAGAATATTGCCTAAATTTAATGATCACTTGAAATTGGAGTCAGATTGAACGCGGAGCTAGACTAAAATTGAAACTAATTCCAGATAAAGACCGAACATGCATTAAACCTTCGACCAGGCCGCTGGATTCCACTGTTTGGTCTGGTGGGTGGAACCTTACACAAAATATTTAGATTATAGTAGTAATCTTTTTCCCCGAGTGCCAAAAGCAATCAAAGCTGGTACACGGAATGTTTCAGTTGAAGAATTTACCTGTTGCATTTGTTTCCAACCATTTTTCCCGGACGTGTCCTGGCCAGAATTTCTATATTGCTTTGATTCAAAGTACCTTAAGAGAGTCTCGAAAACATAAGGAACTGATGTCATACACCAATCGGTCTGCACACGCAAACAAAGCCAAATCCTAGATCAGGGCTCACCAAACTTGTTCCTGGTGGGCCAGTATCCTGCAGAGTTTAGCTCCAAAGTTTCAAAAGTTGAGTGCTTTTGAAAGCAAAGTCAAGTTCTTTTAATTGTATAGTGCATTTCATTACCCCAGTTTCATTCCCCACTGTTAAAGTGTCAATTCTATTCAACCAGTGTAGTACAAAGGATAAGGCCAAGGCTGAATCGGGAGTGCATGCTACCATACTAGTTCTTCCATGAATAATTATATGACAGAAATGGTAAAGTTAGTAAGATTTTCTGAATTCAGCTTAAGTTTGTGTCTATATCCATGTTCAAAATAAGAAAGAAGACTTGCATTTTGAGAACCAATGATATATAAACTCCCACTTGTGCAAGTCTGAGGAATCATTACAGTTAATGAAGAGGGAGGAGCTATCATTAATTAGCTGAAATCTGTAAAGTACAAAAAGACCAAAGGGCAGCTTCTCCACTTTGTGACTAGCTATTGAACAATGGCTGGTAGTTTGTGTTTGGTTCAGATTTTGGCAATTTGTGCGTTCTGTCATGCTGTTCCTCAGTGGAGTGATCTGCCCCAGAATCCTCAAGCTCTGATGATCCAGCAAACTGACCAGCGGTTTCAGAAGCCAGGTCAACAGCAAACTGACCAGCAGTTTCAGAAGCCAGGTCAACAGCAAACTGACCAGCGGTTTCAGAAGCCAGTTCAACAGCAAACTGACCAGCAGTTTCAGAAGCCAGGTCAACAGCAAACTGACCAGTGGTTTCAGAAGCTAGGTCAACAGCAAACTGACCAGCGGTTTCAGACGCCAGTTCAAAAGCAAACTGACCAGCGGTTTCAGAAGCCAGTTCAACAGCAAACTGACCAGCGGTTTCAGAAGCCAGTTCAACAGCAAACTGACCAGCGGTTTCAGAAGCCAGTTCAACAGCAAACTGACCAGCGGTTTCAGAAGCTAGTTCAACAGCAAACTGAGCCCCTTGATAAATGTGCTGTAGCTGATTATGAGCAGATCCAATGTGGACAACCTGGGATCAGTGGTGCTGAGTGTGACGCTATCAACTGCTGCTTTAACGGACAGCAGTGTTACTATGGGAGAGCAGGTAAGCGTTCTCAGTCTTATTCTTTTGATGTTAAACAGATTCTCAGAATTAACCTTCTCTTGTACCTTTTGTTCCAGTGACTGTCCAGTGTATTAGAGATGGTCAGTTTGTGGTAGTGGTGTCAAGAGACGCTACTCTGCCTCGACTGAGTCTGGATTCGGTTAGTCTACTGGGTGGAAACGAGCCACCTTGCGGTCCTGTGGAGTCCACACCTTCTTTTGCTATATACCAGTTCCCTGTGACCGCATGTGGCACGAGCATGAGGGTGAGCAGCTGCTTCTGGTGTTATTCTGCTTTGCTTATGATGGACTGGATGCTAACACTGTTCCTATTCACAGGAGGATAGTGGATATGTGGTGTATGAGAACAGAATGACCTCCTCATATGAAGTAGGGATTGGACCGCTTGGTTCCATCACAAGGGACAGTCATTTTGCGTAAGTGATCTATGACTTGGAGTGAATTTTAATCTCTGATAAATGCTACAAGCTCACCGTCTGTTGTCCAGGCTTCTCTTCCAGTGTAGGTACTCTGGAACTTCTGTTGAAGCTCTGGTTGTGGAGGTCAACTCTGTTCCTGCACCTCCACCAGTAGCTGCTCCTGGACCTCTCAGAGTGGAGCTCAGATTGGCCAGTGGCCAATGTGTCACCAAAGGCTGTGCTGAAGGTAAGGTCTTGTCGTCCGTCTTCCTAAAGCCTTTCAAACTTGAGTCTGGTTAAACCCCAGTGTTGTTCCTCAGGGGACGAGGCCTACACATCCTACTACAGTGATGCTGATTATCCTGTCACAAAAGTCCTGCGAGAGCCTGTGTATGTTGAGGTGCGCATTATGGAGAGGACTGACCCCAACATTTTCCTGATGCTGGGACATTGTTGGGCGACTTCAACCACCAGTCCACTCAGTCTCCCCCAGTGGGACCTTCTGGTTGATGGGTGAGTGTAATGCTAATCTTTATCCAGTTAGTCTGCTGGGAGACACTCTCTAACCTCTTTCCCTTTCAGATGCCCTTACCAGGATGACCGCTATCTGACCACACTGGTTCCAGTGACTGGATCATCTGGTCTTCAGTTCCCAACCCACTACAAGCGCTTTGTTGTGAAGATGTTCACATTTGTGGATCCTCTGCAGGAAACCGTATGCTCTCTAGCTCTTCCTGAACCCTTAACCATTACACTTAATGCTTAAATGGATTCTATTGCTTAACTCTTTTCCCCTCTGTCAGATCTTCATCCACTGCAGTACAGAGGTGTGTCATCCCTCTTCTGGCTCCTGTGAGCAAAGCTGCACCAGGAAGAGTGAGTACTTGCTGTAACTTGATGAAATGAGTGCTTTTGACATGCCCCTCATGCTTTTACCAACTTCTCCTGCAGGGAGAGATACTCGTGCCAAGACCATCTCGAGTGGACAGACAGTGGTTTCTAGTGGAGAAGTTACTCTGGTCATGTGACTTTAATAAACCGCATGTAACTTCAAGATTCTTGTTTCTCTGGCTCTTGTTAGCTGGGTCTCAAACAGTTTATGGTTTGGTTTAAAGGGAAACTCTACTAAACTGGTGCTAGTCATACCATTGACATTGACCTAAGAAGTTAAAGTAAATACGTTAGAAAACTGCGCGCTTTCAAGGATGCGCATTTAATACAAGGGTGGAATAGTCGCACACCAGACGAGGAGAGCAGCGCAGCGCATTTACCTCTGGCTATTATTTACAGACAAAGACAAACGTTGTGTGGAAAGATACACAATCTTCCAGCCTAGGATAAAGTCATTATTAACATTAACAATGTGGGACAAATATAATGTGGATTTTATGGTAAAGTATGTAAGTGGCACTGAGTCGCCGCAGACAGTCTTTAACTTTAAATTAATGATGTTCAACTGTTTGTGTTGGGTTTATGTCCCCACCAATGTCAGAAACAAACCTACGCCCTTGGTAATAATTGTCATATGGCCTATCAAGCCATTTCCCATTATAATCCATGTAAACACAAAGTTCCTTCCCACCACTGTTGTCTGGCTCATGATGCCAGTTTCTGAAATCTCTCTGTCCTTCCTGATAGAAAGCATTGTCTTCCAGTGACCATCTCCAGATGTTCTTCAGCTCATCATCAGTCCAATCCAGACTGAGCCGCTGTAACTCCCATTAACTGTGCTAATCAGCCTGTTCATTTCCTCCATGAAAGCCATGATCAGTGGAGCGTCGAAATTACAATTCACCATGGCAACAGCTCCCGCCAAAAAGGCGTTTAACGCGTGTACTTCCGTCAATGCGTAACTTTAAATCACAATAACTTAATAACTGTTGTAATATCAGAGGTGAAAACTGTAAATTATTGAACTAATATTCATTTTAATGGTATCCCATGGCCACAAAAAACAAACAAAAAAAAACAAATGAACACGACAGAAAAAATAAACAAGAACGTGGCAGCAGTAATAAAAATGAAGTATAAAAACACAATTCAATCAAGGTAAAGCTTTAAGCATGAAAGGTTCATGGATGTAGGCTAAATTACTTTACAAATATTTGACATTAAATATCATTCAATGTCTATTTCAGTGCGCTGCAGCTTTTTCCACATAGTCTAACACTCTTTTCACATAATTAAATATTCTCTAATCCAACCTGTAACATTTCTTAATTAATAAAATTAATTACTGACTTGTCGACAGCAAGAAGGCAGAGGGAGAACCTGCACCAGCACCACTGACAGATGAAGAGAAGATGGTCAAGTATTGGAAGATTTATAAAATCCAAAAGTAAAAAGACTAACTTTTCGCTTTTGTATTAGGAAATAAAGATGACCAAAAAATTGTGAATAATTTGTTTATTTAACAGCTGTGGTGGCGGTTACGGCACGTACTACCCCTCCATCTGGCATCCTTCCATTAAATACAGTAATCGGTTTCATTTTCAGAAGGTGAGATGATGGGATATGCTTGTCATCAATGTATCCAACCACACTGGAAATCCTGAAGGAAATTCTGATTATTGGGTTACTTCCAGACGTCACAGAAAGATGTTATCAAGTGAACGTCATTTATCAGATTAGCCTAATTTAAACCGATATTTACACCACTGACTTACAGTCCTGTGAAACACCTCTTTGACGGATTTGTGCCCAGGAAAAAATTCTTAGAATGAGTGTGAGAGGGATGCACACTTTCCTTAAAATCTGCATACAGCGGACTTATAAAGTGTTCTGCATCTCCGATGTTTTGAAGTGCATTTTTCTTATTTTGCTAATTATCTTCCAATGGGGTAAGAAATTAAAAATATTCTTCTTTCCGTTTGCATTAAGATTATTTTTCTTACCCTATGGCGGACAATTTTACTTGTTTTATGTAATATGCATTAAAAGGAAAATCCCCCAGGAAACAAGACTAAATATAGACCATTTTTCATATATAAAATGCATATTAAGAATTTTTTGATATTTGTACTTGAAATAAGACAAAAATACTCAGTAAGAAAAGCAATTTTGCAGCGTGAATGAATGAATAAGGTATTTAAACTTCCCTAACACTATAAAAAGGGGGAGGAGATGGAAAGAAAGTCCGGGTTTACCGAAGAAAACCTGCTCCCGACCAGGTTAGGTTCACAGAGTAATTTACCACGGTAACTGACTCGGAGTAGAAGTTACCTCTCTTTCAGAAACGCGCTTGACTTACCCTGCTTTCCAGGGTTTGACAAACCTCCCATTTTGAAACGGAAAACCCAGAGTTTCCCTCATTTCAGGGTTAACATAGTTTTCACTTAACCTCCTTTCTGAAACGGGCTCCTGGTGTAGAGCAATGTTTATCAGATTTTGAAAGGAGACCGCCCACGACAGAAGTACAGAATTCACTTCATAATATAGGTGACTACTGTAAAATTTAGACCAATTTACCAATCACACAGAGACCTTTAAAATGATACCAAACATGAAGGGGAAAAACAGTATGTTCACAAGATACAGTATAATACATGGGGCATGTGGATATCCTTGCTTTTTGGGAAGAAGAGTGAGGGAGGAGAGGCAGAGAGGGCAGGAGAGAGAAAGGGGTGGTAAATGATCAAGGAGATAAGTTTGGTCAGGGTGGTGTTGTTTGTTCTCTTTGAACATCTCTTCTACAGATTAGTTTTATTGCATGGCATCTGTCTTTGTGAGAGTTCCTGAGTTTTGGCCTCAGAATTAATTTTATAAGGAAATAAATTCATTTCTGCACACCAATGGATGAACCATGGGGAACACCATGAGGGACTTTGGATTTCTGTCTGTCACTGGCTTAACATGGTGTAGCTCTCATGATTATAGGAAAACATGCACTTTTTGTTATGAGTATGCAGGCGCAGCTCACTTAAAGGTATTATAATCACTCTGCATCCTCGAATAAGTTCAGAACTGACGAGTTTGTGACCATGGATTCACTAAAATCGGCCAAAGTGTAAATCCCGTGCGATACCTGATCCCTAATGAATGAAGATTTGAAAGTATGGGATTTCCAGAATAATCAAATATCTAAATTAATATACAATCGATATCTGTGATCAGTTTTTAATTAAGAGTATTGCCTAAATTTAATGATCACTTGAAATTGGAGTCAGATTGAATGCGGAGCTAGACTAAAATTGAAACTAAATCCAGATAAATTCAGAGGTGCAAGTAAAAGACCGAACATGCATTAAAGGAACACTCCACTTTTTTTGGAAATAGGCTCATTCTCCAACTCCCCAGAGTTAATAAGTTGAGTTTTACCGTTTTTGAATCCATTCAGCCGATCTCCGGGTCTGGTGAGAGCACTTTTAGCATAGCTTAGCATAGATCATTGAATCCAATTAGACCAGTAGCATCGCGTTCAAAAACGATCAAAGAGTTTCGATATTTGTCCTATTTAAAACTTGACTCTTCTGTAGTTATATCGTGTACTAAGATCGGCGGAAAATGAAAAGTTGCGATTTTCTAGGCTGATATGATTAGGAACTACTCTCAGTAGTGATATTACGCAGCGCCTGAAAGTAGTCCCCAGCTACCGGGCACTACTTTCAGGCGCTGCGTAATATCACTACGCCTGCCACGGCCATGTTACGGCAGCAAAGTTCCTTGATTATTACGCCGGAATGAGAGTAGTTCCTAATCATATCAGCCTAGAAAATCGCAACTTTTCATTTTCCGCCGATCTTAGTACACGATATAACTACAGAAGAGTCAAGTTTTAAATAGGACAAATATCAAAACTCTTTCGTCATTTTTGAACGCGATGCTACTGGTCTAATCGGATTCAATGATCTATGCTAAGCTATGCTAAAAGTGCTCTCGCCAGACCCGGAGATCGGCTGAATGGATTCAAAAACGGTAAAACTCAACTTATTAACTCTGGGGGAGTTGGAGAATGAGCCTATTTCCAAAAAAAAGTGGAGTGTTCCTTTAAACCTTCGACCAGGCCGCTGAATTCCGCTGTTTGGGCTGGCGGGTGGAACCTTACACATATTTAGATTATAGTAGTTACTTTTAATTCAATAATTTCCAAACTAGTTTTAGAAAGCTAGGACAAGGACCCTTCCCCCCAAACTTGTTCCTGGTGGGCCAGTATCCTGCTGAGTTTAGCTCCAAAGTTTCAAAAGTTGAGTGCTTTTGAAAGCAAAGTCAAGTTCTTTTAATTGTATAGTGCATTTCATTTCCCCAGTTTCATTCCCCACTGTTAAAGTGTCAATTCTATTCAACCAGTGTAGTACAAAGGATAAGGCCAAGGCTGAATCGGGAGTGCATGCTACCATATTACTCCTCAATGAATAATTATATGACAGAAATGGTAAAGTTAGTAAGATTTTCTGAATTCAGCTTAAGTTTGTGTCTATATCCATGTTCAAAATAAGAAAGAAGACTTGCATTTTGAGAACCAATGATATAAAACTCCCACTTGTGCAAGTCTGGGGAATCATTACAGTTAATGAAGAGGGAGGAGCTATCATTAATTAGCTGAAATCTGTAAAGTACAAAAAGACCAAAGGGCAGCTTCTCCACTTTGTGACTAGCTATTGAACAATGGCTGGTAGTTTGTGTTTGGTCCAGATTTTGGCAATTTGTGTGTTATGTCATGCTGTTCCTCAGTGGAGTGATCTGCCCCAGAATCCTCAAGCTCTGATGATCCAGCAAACTGACCAGCGGTTTCAGAAGCCAGTTCAACAGCAAACTGACCAGCGGTTTCAGAAGCCAGTTCAACAGCAAACTGACCAGCGGTTTCAGAAGCTAGTTCAACAGCAAACTGACCAGCGGTTTCAGAAGCTAGTTCAACAAACTGACCAGTGGTTTCAGAAGCCAGTTCAACAGCAAACTGAGCCCCTTGATAAATGTGCTGTAGCTGATTATGAGCAGATCCAATGTGGACAACCTGGGATCAGTGGTGCTGAGTGTGACGCTATCAACTGCTGCTTTAACGGACAGCAGTGTTACTATGGGAGAGCAGGTAAGCGTTCTCAGTCTTATTCTTTTGATGTTAAACAGATTCTCAGAATTAACCTTCTCTTGTACCTTTTGTTCCAGTGACTGTCCAGTGTATTAGAGATGGTCAGTTTGTGGTAGTGGTGTCAAGAGATGTTACTCTGCCTCGACTGAGTCTGGATTCGGTTAGTCTACTGGGTGGAAACGATCCACCTTGCGGTCCTGTGGAGTCCACACCTTCTTTTGCTATATACCAGTTCCTGTGACCGCATGTGGCACGAGCATGAGGGTGAGCAGCTGCTTCTGGTGTTATTCTGCTTTGCTTATGATGGACTGGATGCTAACACTGTTCCTATTCACAGGAGGATAGTGGATATGTGGTGTATGAGAACAAAATGACCTCCTCATATGAAGTAAGGACTGGACCGTTTGGTTCCATCACAAGGGACAGTCATTTTGCGTAAGTGATCTATGACTTGGAGTGAATTCTAATCTCTGATAAATGCTACAAGCTCACCGTCTGTTGTCCAGGCTTCTCTTCCAGTGTAGGTACTCTGGAACTTCTGTTGAAGCTCTGGTTGTGGAGGTCAACTCTGTTCCTCCACCTCCACCAGTAGCTGCTCCTGGACCTCTCAGAGTGGAGCTCAGAGTGGCCAATGTGTCACCAAAGGCTGTGCTGAAGGTAAGGTCTTGTCCTCCGTCTTCCTAAAGCCTTTCAAACTTGAGTCTGGTTAAACCCCAGTGTTGTTCCTCAGGGGACGAGGCCTACACATCCTACTACAGTGATGCTGATTATCCTGTCACAAAAGTCCTGCGAGAGCCTGTGTATGTTGAGGTGCGCATTATGGAGAGGACTGACCCCAACATTTTCCTGATGCTGGGACATTGTTGGGCGACTTCAACCCCCAGTCCACTCAGTCTCCCCCAGTGGGACCTTCTGGTTGATGGGTGAGTGTAATGCTAATCTTTATCCAGTTAGTCTGCTGGGAGACACTCTCTAACCTCTTTCCCTTTCAGATGCCCTTACCAGGATGACCGCTATCTGACCACACTGGTTCCAGTGACTGGATCATCTGGTCTTCAGTTCCCAACCCACTACAAGCGCTTTGTTGTGAAGATGTTCACATTTGTGGATCCTCTGCAGGAAACCGTATGCTCTAGCTCTTCCTGAACCCTTAATATTACACTTAATGCTTAAATGGATTCTATGGCTTAACTCTTTTCCCCTCTGTCAGATCTTCATCCACTGCAGTACAGAGGTGTGTCATCCCTCTTCTGGCTCCTGTGAGCAAAGCTGCACCAGGAAGAGTGAGTCCTTGCTGTAACTTGATGAAATGAGTGTTTTTGAAATGCCCCTCATGCTTTTACCAACTTCTCCTGCAGGGAGAGATACTCGTGCCAAGACCATCTCGAGTGGACAGACAGTGGTTTCTAGTGGAGAAGTTACTCTGGTCATGTGAATTCAGTTATTTTAATAAACCGCATGTAACTTCAAGATTCTTGTTTCTCTGGCTTTGTTAGCTGGGTCTCAAACAGTTTATGGTTTGGTTTAAAGGGAAACTTTTCTAAACTGGTGCTCCGTTTGCTTTAGTAAGGTCTCATTCTCGCCAACAAGGTGACATCTTGCTAAGGCTGAGCATCTACAAAACTTAATTTGGCCAACTGCTTGTTAAACTCCAATGGCAGACATGGGACCCACCACTCAAATCGTCAAAATGCCTTATGAAATTAAAGGCTATGACAGTCTTCCAACTCTGTGCTATGTGGATTTTTCTCTGGCCAGCGTAAACCCCATTCCTACTTCCTGGCTGGTGTGCAGTGATGGTCAGTCATGACCAATGTTCCCTCTAAGCTGTGCACTTCTGCACAGAAGAAATGGTGTGCCGTGCACACGCAAAAGTTGTGCGTGCTGTACAGGTCTGGTATAAAGAATATTTTGTTCCGGTGTCTAAAATCTCTGCCCAATAAAGTTTCTCCGCAAGAAAAAAAATTAGAGGGAACGTTGGTCATGACCCAAGCCCCTTTTGAGACAAAGGGTTTTACTTTGGCCATACTGTTGAGGCTATTTGAAAGCTCTCTCCAGCAGTAGAACTCCTTTCAATTTGAATTGAGAACTCTTTAAGGGTTTTCTAAAGCATTTAAAAAGAAAATTGTGTATAGGTGCTGCACTATATTTGGGTTAAAGCAAAATTTGATGATACTTGTCCCAGTAATGCATTTTCTAGAGTAAACTGGTAATACCATACGCTATGTGAAAATATATATAATTGCATATGAAAGGAGTGAATTATTTCCTTATGAAATTAATTTCTCATGAGGCCAAAACTCAGGACCTCTCACAAAACAGATGCCATGCAATAGAACAATAAAACTGATCTGGAGAGGTGATCTCCAAAGAAAGCAAACATCACCACCCTGACCAAACTTATCTCCTTGATCTTTTACGAGCCCCTTCCTCCCTCTCCACTCTCCCCCTCACTCTTCTTCCCCAAAAGCAAGAATATCCATATGCCACAAGTGTTATCACAAGTGTCAATGTTGTTTTTCCCCTTTCATGTTTGGTATCATTTTAAAGGTCTCTGTGTGATGGGTAAATTGGTCTCAATTTCACAGTAGTCACTTGTATTATGAGAAATATTGAAGACTGTCATTTTAGTCTAGCTCTGTGTTCAATCTGACTTCAATTCCAAGTGATCATTAAATTTAGACTATTTAATTAAAAACTGATCGCAGACATTGATTTTTATATTAATTTAGATATTTGATTATTCTGGAAATCCCATACTTTAAATTATTCGTTCATTAGGGACCAGGTATCGCACAGGAATTACACTTCGGCCGATAGTGAACCCACGGACGCAAACTCGTCAGTTCTGAATTTATTCAGAGGGTGCAGAGTGGTTATAACTGCGCCTGCATACTTTCCTATATACTATTTTTCCTATAACCACGAGAGCTAAAACCATGTTAAGCCAGTGAGAAATCAGTCATAAATCCAAAGCCTCCCTCATGGTGTTCATCCATTGGTGCTTTGGTATGATCTGTCCTGAACGCAAATTTGCGGAAATACTACTACACATTAATCTACTGGAAAAATGATTTCTGAAAAGATCAGAATAAGTCAAAATAACATTTATGTCAGTCAGGTAAATATGTATTAATAATGCCAATTGCATAGCCAATTCAAGAGTCAATCATATCAATACAAAACTTCAAATTCTCAAAGATTAATCTAAGAGTAAAAGATGCATACCAGACCCTAGAACAGGGGTCACCAGACACGTGCTTTGTCACTTCCCTTATATACCCAGATAACAAAGATAAAGAAATCTTCAGACGCATCTGAAAGGTCATACCATTGACATATACCTAAGAAGTTAAGTAAATACGTTAAACTGCGCGCTTTCAAGGACGCGCCTTTAATACAAGGGTGGAATAGTCGCACACCAGACGAGGAGAGCAGCGCATCATTTACAACAACTCACAGGGATTGCACCCAATTCAAGTCCGCAGTCTAAACAGTAAATATAAAAGCCCCTTCAGGATTAACAAAGGTGCATCGATGAGTTTGAAGTATGGTGTTTGACAAAACAGAGCAAATGAAAAGAGAAAGCGCGACCTCTGGCTATTATAGATACAGACAGAAAGACAACGTTGTGTGAAAGATACACAATCTTCCAGCCTAGGATAAGTCATTATTAACATTAACAATAATGTGGGACAAATATAATGTGGATTTTATGGTAAACCATGTAAGTGGCACTCTGTGGTGCAGCAGGATTTGGAACATGTGTCCTGAGTCGCCGCAGACAGTCTTTAACTTTAAATTAATGATGTTCAACTGTTTGTGTTGGGTTTATTTTCCACCCAATGTCAGAAACAACCTGCGCCCTTGACCATTTACATTTATATAGGGGTGTTTGCACAACACCATTTTCAACTAACTAAGACATTTTATGCATTTTGGTCATTCATTCATGGGCTTGAATACACAAAATGGGTTTGACACCGTCATCATCCTGTGTAAACCACAAAAATGTGAATTTGTGAAAACAGTGAGGTGTATTACGTGTTTAGTCTAGGCCTTTGTGTGTATGTGCGCAGGTGTGTCTACAAAGTGACTTCGCCATTGCCTGGCAGAATATACAGTATTTTAAGTTGTTTTCGCTGATCAGAATGAACAGGGATTACTTTGTAAGCCTTATGTCCGTACATGAAACTTTTAAAAAAAATGTAAAGGAAATTTTTTTTCAGTTTTTTTGTACAATATATTAAATGAACCTTTACACATTTGGTAGATGTGCTTTCAGACCATGCCTCTTCTATACGATTTAAGCTTAAAAAAAGTTCAAGTTAAGTTAAAATTTTACCAATAAACTTCACAGCAGTCAAATGACTTTAATGTCTCCATCTTCCGACCAGCTTCTGACAGCTCTTGTAGTCTAGCTGAGTTAGGATAGTTTGAAAGAGGATGATCACTAACAAAACGAGGCTGTTAAAGTGACTATTGAGTAGATGAGTTTACTCTGGTGTATTTTGTCGTAGACTAAAATATCTCGAGCTTCTGTTCACCACAGTCCTTGTTTCAGGCATTTAACCAAAAACCCATTCAAAACACTCATAAGAAGTCATCCCTGCAGCACTAGACAAGATGTTTTGAAGAATGTTGGTAGCCTTGCTGTTAGCCAATGACTTCCATAGTATGGAGAAAAAAGAAGAAAAACACACTATTGAAGTCAATGGGGAGCATCAGCTGTTTAGTTACCACATTGCTTAAAATATCTTCGTTTGTGTTTCAACAGAAGACAAAATTCATGCATGTTTGGAATAACTTGAGGCTGAGTAAATGTTGACAGATTGTTCATTTTTTGGGTGAACTGTCTCTTTAAGGTCAACGAAATCCAATCCCAACTGGCCACAGGATACATATCAGCATGTTAAAGCAGCTGGTTTGATTCCCACTGAAACACCACTGATTGACTGCATAGTTTCTCTCTTGTTTCCTCTTAAGTTCGTGTTCATCCTCCTGATCTTATTACCGATATCCTGAAGCCTCACTAAGCTCGTCATCATGTTGAGAGTGCAACCACACTGTAGGCAATTTCCACTCCACTGCTTGATTAAAGCGCAGTGAGATGGCCAGATTCTCTGTTTCTCTGGACCGTCTGCCCATTTAAAGAGACAGTTCACCCAAACATGAAAATCCGGTCATCATTTACTCATCCTCACCTCATTCCAAACCTGAGTTTCTGTGTAGTGACCACATACCAAAATACATTTTGCGTTTTTGAAAGTTGGACTGACGTTAGGATGATAAATGATGACATGCAGAATATTTCTCTTTGGGTGAACGGTCCCTTTAAGGTTTACTTAATTCACTCCAACCATTGCACTGAATAATAATCCAAATGGCAAAACATTACAGTACCTCGTACAGAGCTTACAGTTAATTCCTCCATCAAGCCCCTTTTGCATATCATCATTTTCATATGTTTTTAGGCCTAATGCAGATATTTGCCATCGTGAATATTCTTTGCATTATTGTATTGTTTACATCCTCAAAATGCTCGCCAAACTGCTATGTCATTGTCTCTTTTGTCTCTTTGAGAAGTATATTCAGACCAGAGGTTAATCTGTTCGGTCATCTCTATTATATCCAGATGAGGCAAAGTAAGCTCAGATATTTCTAAACTGGGTCTTTTACCCGTCTGTTGTGGTGAACTGTGATGTGATTCCAGAAGAAAACAGTAACAAAGTGCGGTTTACAGATCCGTCATGATGTTGTTGTGTTTGGGGTAATGTTGGCCCTCAGGTTGTGGTTTTGTTTTTCTGTCCACAGCAGTGAGAGAAACCGCCACTCACGTGTCTGAGATCCGTAATGATTGTTTATTCTTGTCCTGATTTGAGGGAAATGCTGACCGTATCACTGTCTGCAGGGCTCTGCGGTCTTGTGTGGTGTTGTTTGCTGGTAGTAGTGTCTGTCAGGATGATTTACTGTAATGTGCATGTGTTGTAAGACCTGGGCAAACATCCCAAACTTCCCCAGAAACCGACCCTACTGACTTCTGACCTATTCTTAATACATGACGCATTTTCTCTCTCTTATTCTTCATATTTCTCTCTCTTGTTCATGTATGATGTATTTTCTCTCTTGTTTCCCCCCAAGGACCTTTGCATTCTCTCGCAAACATTTGTGTTCTAATGCAAAAGTATCATGTTTCCTCAAGAAAGTATTTGTATTTGCTTGTAAAACATCTGCATTTTCTCGTAAAACAAATGTTTTCTCCCAATAAACGAATGTGTTTAAGCTTTGTGTTTGCTTGCAACACTGTAAAAAAAAAAAAAGTTGAGCCAACTTAAAATTTTAAGCAACCAGCTTCAGAAGATTTTTGAGTTTTCTCAACTTGTCGTTTTAAGTTTATACAACAAAAATTTGAGAATCTCCCACAAAAATAAATTGCGCAAACTCAAAATCTGCTGAAGCTGGTAAAATATATTTTTTAAGTTCGCTCAACTTTTCTTTTTTTTTTTTACAGTGAAGACATATACATTTTCTCACAAAATTTGCATTGCCCTGAGAAACTTTGCATTCTCTCACTATACATTTGCTTTCTCGTGCAAAACATTTCTTGCAAAACTATTGCGTTCCCCAAGAAGCTTTGCCTCTGCTCACAAATGCACTGCTTCGCACCTATTATTAATTCCATTACAAAGTTTTGCAATTGAACACAAAAGCATTTTTTTCCTCCCATCTCATCATTTCACCATCACCATGTCTCTTTAGTGCTCCGTAGGTTTGGAACAACATAAGTGATGACAGAATTTAAATTTTTTGGTCAAATATATCTTTAAGACTCTTTCTGATTCCTGACAAGATTATTGATCAGTTGTGCCCAGCCAAATATTTTGCACCGTACAGTGCATTATAGTACATGCACTGGAAATTCATATGCTTCTTTGTTATTGCTTGATGTCATGTATATTTGTTCGGTGACTGAATTAGATTACAGTTTTTTTCCACTGCTTAAACACATTTTCAAAACTTTGCCTCTTTTTTCAAACTTTACTCACAGATCCAAGAATTGCACACAAAATGCAAAATGCCTCGCATCTCTTGCAAAATGAAGCACTGCATTCAAAATATCACAAACACATCTCAAAAGCAAACATTTGCAAACACCTTGCCAAAATATAATTCCTGTTTGATTTGTGTGTGTTACAGAGAGAACTGCGTGTTATGTTTTGCAAAAAGTGTTTTATGAAATTGAAAACTGAGTCAAAGGCTGAGAATCTGGTTTTGCAGATTTGGTGTGTGCTTCAGCTTTCAGAAAACTGTGTGACAAGTAAAAAAAACTGTAATTTCTAGATAAGTATGCTCTGATGTAAAAGTGTGACTGTATGAGCTGTGTTTTTTTACTTCTTGCAGGATCTGATTTTCCCCTCAGTGAATGATCCAGCTATCCATCGCTCGGTGGGAGCTGCTGTCATCAGCCAAGATGACATAATTATATGTAAGGCTTTGCTCATGTTCTCTGTCACTAAAATAGATTCTGTAAGCGATCTGCCCACGCAGCCACCAGAATAGACGCCTGAGCAAATGTGTCCACGCAGAAAGGCAATTAATACTGAATACCCGCCTGCCTGCGGCAATGGTTTCATGCTAATTGTGACAACAGGGTTCATTTTCATTTCAGAAATATCAGCAGATGCATGTTCTTATGGATATATAGGAATAGATAGCTTTGAGAGAGCTTAGTGTTCTGTTTGTGAGGCTGAATGTCGGGCAGCAGCGAGAGCAGTCCTATCCTGAAATCTGCAGCGGATCACTCTTTAGCCTGGAGAGCTGCGTGCTTATTTGTGTACACTGTGTTTGACAGCTTTATCCAAACACTGGGAAATGACAACTGAGATATTAGTGATGCTTTCTAAGGGAAACAGCGCCATTACTGTCCACACTGAAGAAGGGGTCTAGAGCCAAATATGATGGACACCCTGAACACAACAAAAGCACTCTATCAAACGTGT